>CM062820.1:952448454-952728725 GCA_031772625.1 Pinus tabuliformis
GCACGATCACTCATGGGTTGAGGATACACTGTCGGAGATGTGAGGCTAACTTGAATATACCGATGTTGTTCACTGGGCCAGTAGTGTGGTGGACCGAAAGAGCACTTCAGGGTGTTGTTTCTCTTTGGGATCTGCCTCGATATCCTGGATGAGCAAGAAGCAAAAGTCGGTGGCTTTGAACACTGCCGAGGCAGAGTACATTGCTACTAGTATGGCCTCTTGTGAGGCAGTCTGGTTCCGAAAGCTCTTCAGGGAGCTGTTTGGATTTACATTGGATACCACCATGATCCTGTGTGACAACCAGAGCAGGATTCGTTTATCAGAGAATCCCGTATTCCATGATCGCTCCAAGCATATCAATATCAGGTACCACTATATTCGAGATATGGTGCAACAAGGAGCAATAAGGTTCCAACATATCGATACAGATGAACAAGTCGCCGACATTTTGACAAAGCCCCTGGGAAAGGTCAAATTCTTGACTTTCCGAGAACGACTTGGTGTCGTTCAGAGACACTGTTATGAGGGTCGAGTATGATGCATTGAGCTCTGGGCGACCAGGGGGCGCGGGGTACTTCTTGGAGTACGATCCGACAGGTGACCACATGCGGCCATCATCCTCCCCTGGTGGTGCACTATGCACAGGGTGAAAGGTTCAACCTTCCCTTGTGACACCCCGTGGCGACTGTGGAACAGGATGATTAGTTCTCTGTGGGCCAGGATGATTAGTTCTTTGTGGCGACTGTGGAACAAGATGATTAGTTCTCCGTGGCGACTGTGGGACAGGATGATTAGTTCTGCTGTCCAGGCATCCTACCCATGCAGTCTGGGACTCATGGGAAGTACCTCTCATCCGATCAATGAGCAGGGAAATGAGATTAGGGACCATTGTAGTACTATCGATGGACACATCGTTGTATCTATCGTACTCCCTATGCTAGGATGACCTCCATTGATCTAGGATCAATGATATTGATCTGGGATTAGTGAAAGTGTTATGACACACTCTGAGACTGACTTCGGGTCAGTGGAGGATAGTATGGTACATCCTCGATCATTTCTTCTTCTTCATAGTTCAAGCAGAGCAAAGCAGGACCAGTTGTGCAGGGTAGTGCATTTGATGGTTGGGATAGTAGCGACGGTCAGACGGATTGCAGATGGAGTTCTCCCTAGTTGAGAGGGAGTGTTAAAATTTGCAACTAGGGCCAAACTCCATGTGGGTCACCTTATTTATGGTTGCTGATATTTTTCCTAGATTCCTCTTGTCGAGAGGTGTAGGATTGATCTAAAGATCATCCGATTCCGACAAGTATTTATGGAGATATGAATTTATTTCTAATTACTTGACAAATTGTCAAGGTCGGACAGCAACTAAGTGTGTGGCACACATGCCCAGCATTTCATATAAATAGAAGAGAGGTTGAGCCATTTGCAACTCATCTCATCACTCATCTTCTCTCTCTCCTACACATTAGATGAGGCCCTCTCTCTCACACGTGTGGCTGAAAAAGGAAGACACTGATTTCATAGTAGGGCTGCATTGACCAAGTTTGACCAAGGCTGCAGGAAGGTACTTTGACCAGCGTGGACTCCTCTTTGACTGTGGATTAGGTGTGGCTGCTTCTCCTTGGCAAGCCGCAAATTTTGGCACGCAAATCGAGGTGATCCGACCTCAGGTTTGACCAGCGTTGATTGTCAAAAGGTTGACCGCAAACCTGTCCAGCATTGACTGAAGTTTGCCTGTAATTTCGGACTGTTTTGGGTTGACTTTTCTTGCTGTTGGAAGCCAATTGACTGGGATATTGACCAAGCTTATTAGAGGTCAAATCTGACTTGTTTGGCCAACTTTGACTTTGTTGGTTAGAGTTTTGTTGCTGCTGTTATAAAATATCATAATTTTGCAATGTACTATTTCTCTCTACTGAACTATTGAAGATAAAAGAAGATTTGATCAAAGGGTTCCCCGCATTGGGGTTTGTCCCCGGCTAGCCGCCACATCTTATGTCTCTTGTCTTGGCTTGTTTTCTGTCGATCATTTAATGTTCTATCTGCATTTTACTTTATGTTGTGATTGCTAATCAGTGGCTAATAAAAGTAAAATAAGTAAACTGCTCTAAGCATAGAACATACCATAATTTAACAAAGTCACTACTGACTTCCCCTTTGCTCTGGGAACTATCTCCCACATATCATTCTTCATGATGGATTGATACTCCTCCATCATGGCATCCATCCAAACATGTTGGCCTGCTTCCTCCTCATAACTGGAAGGCTCAATAACAATGATGTGCCTCATCAATGCCATATAACTTGAGAACCTTTGTGGTCATATGCTCTCCTTGAAAGTATCACGAGGAGTTGCATGCCTCTCTGCATTCTGCAAAGTGTCACGAAGCCATGTCGATCTCTTCTTGGTCACCACAACATTCTCTAGGCAGCTTGTTGGCTCTACTGAGTCACTGACTCCTCCTGATAGTATGAAGGATGAACAATTAGAATAGAGGGATTTGCATCCTTCAGAGCCTCCTACTCCTCACTATCAATCTCCATATGAGACTCTCTAGACCTCCTGAAGGCTACCTCCTCATCAAAAGTAACATCCCAACTAACTTCAATTTGATGTTGTCCTGGAATGTAGATCTTTTAGGCCTTTGAAGTCTCATTGTCATGTACCAATGCCTAGGATGGATGTCCTAACAATCTGTAAAGCCCTCCCTCTCGAACACCAATCACTCCTATTGAGTCTATGCTCGAGCCCTTAGGCCATACAAGAACCTGACCATCCACAAATGCAACTCTGTAACCTTTATCCTCCAATGTTGAAATAGAGAGCAAGTTCTTCTTCAATCCTAGTACAAACAATACATCTCTCATGTGTAGAGAATCTTCAGACTCCAGCTAAAACAATACTATCCCAGCTACTCTCACTACATAATTGGCATTATCTCCAAGTTCCACCTACACTGATGAATCTCCCTCTGTCAAATTTGTGAGAGAATCTCATGAATCTGTCATGTGTCTAGAAGCACCACTGTCCACCAACCAAATATCACTATTGTCAGTAATAGTACCTGTAAGAGCGGAGACAAAGAAATATTCCTTCTGAAGATCATCTACAATCTCATCAAGTTTAGATTCCTTTGTCTTCTTTTGTGGTAGATGATGATCATCATCATCAACATTAGTTGTCGATGCATGTTGCTTTCCCTTCCTTTTCTTCTGACGCTGAGAGGCATAGTGACCAAATGTATGACATTTGAAGAACTTGATCTTCAAAAGATCCTTCTTCTTTTGTTCTTGAATTGGAGTTGATCTTCCACCCGTATCTTCTTATGAAAGTTTCTTCCTCCTTTTCCTTTCCTTGCATGAGCTGCAATTGCTTGAGCTTCATCATCCTGAGGTCTCTACTAGTTGTTCTTGGATAACAACCTGGCCTCCTCTTGGATACAATCAACCCAAAGCTTATCAAACTTGGGCAACTCAGCTTGTGCACAAATACCCCGTACAAATAGATCCCATGAAGAAGGAAATCCATTTAACAAGCTCATCATCGTCAATGCTATCTCCAATGGCCTTAAATTGATCTCTCAACTGAGAAACTCTCATGAGATAAGTGTCAATTGAATCTGATCTAGACATCATGATACAATGAAGTTGGCGTCTCAAGGCTAACTTCTTGCTCATATTCTTACTCTCGAACAATCCCACCAAGGCATCAAACATTTCTTTAGCAGTCTTCAACTTAGCAACATGTGGAATAAATCAAGATTCTCTTAGCCTTTGATTCATTCTTCTTATGTTTGGCTTTCTCCTCGACATTTGTTGGTTCTGAGATGATTTCCTTCACATAATTTTGAATATCAAGTTCTTCCAAGACAAGGAGTATCCTGGTCTTCCAAGATCTAAAATTTGTAGTACCATCCAACCTATCTTCAACCCTTAGACTAGGTACCATCTTGACAAGAAAACTGAAACCTGTACAAGCTGCCTAAACACTACAATCTATGATTGTTCAATGGCTAATCTTTCAGCGAAGCTCTGATACCATGTTGAAATTCTATTGCAAGTGCAATAGAATTCAATTTGGTGCCTGATAATTACTTCCTAATGATGTTCAAACAGTATTTTTATGCTTCTACTATCATTGGATAATAATACTCATAAAATCTCAACAGTAAATGCAACGGAAACAGTAAAGATCATAGAAAGACAAACATGCAAAAGACACAAATTTTTCACCTAGGAAACCCAACCTTGGGAGAAAACCCAGCAATCTTTTCTTGAGGAGAAATTGTCTTTTAGCAAGGTTACAAATCAAAAATTTTGTCTAGAAATCTATGCCAAAGTAAGTTTTGATTAAGATTTAATGAAGAACTAATTTGATTGAGCAAAAATTGTATTTTATTTCTGTTGGATATTTTGTTAAGAGTCTAGTTTTACTTTTATTCAGTAGATTTGTTATCTACTAGGTTAATAAATTGTCAGGAGCTAGGTTCAAAAACTAACAATCGTAGTAACTTAGCGCAATGCAAGTGCTTTTGTTCAGCAATTCATCCTTCAAAGGTCAGTTCCCACATGTAAGTGGGCCAATTGTGGTGTCCAACGTCTTTGTCCAAGTTGTAATGTTTCTCTTCAATTTAAAGAACTTGCAAAAAAAGGGAATGTCAAGAGGGAGGTGCATATTTATCTTGTTGAAGATAACACTAATGGAAGTGTCATCAAATAGTATTTCTACTATGTGTTCAAGACTCAATTCTCATAGAATAAAAGAGGCCATTGATCCACCCAAGTGCTAGCATGGTGGAAAGTTAAAATGTAATTATCGCTTGGCACCAAATTAGGTAATGGTGGGCAGGGTGTCTACGAGACTTAAGCCTTGGTATTGTCATAGTATGCACCCCCTTTTCACCATCCAACTAAAGGCCAATGGACATGATTCACCAGAGCACTTTATTTTGTCAAATTAAATTGGGAATCAATATAGAAAAGCCCCCTCCTTCTAAGTTACCAACCAAAAGGGAAACAATTTCAAATTTTACCCTCTCCAAGATTTTAGAAATGGGATACGAAGGTCGCACCCAATGCCCAAAATAGTACAAAAATGCAATAATACTAATATAGATCCAAGATTTTAAAAATGGGAATCAAAGGTTGCACCCAATGCCCAAAATAGTAAAAAAATGCAATAATACTAATATAGATCCATTTTAACCCCTGGTTCTTGGTCAGTGAACCAATAACCAGACAGAGGTCAGGGTTGCCTTCATCCTATAGGTAGTAGCAAAGAAAAGGCAGGTGGAGGATATCCAAATCTTTGGAGAGTCGAGGCTAGTAATAGAGTGGATGAGCGGAGGATACAATAATCACAACCTGCTGTTTTGGGATGCAATAAGGGTGGCAAATGAGACGAAAAGCAGCTTCTCCAGGTTATCCTTCAGCCCATATCCACAAAGAATAATACTGAAGTCAACGCCCTTGCAAAGAGGGCAGTGAAGTCCCGGTTTGGGCTGGTGGCGGATGAGGTCTCCTTTTTCCCTTCAAAACAGATACTCAACTGGTTTTGATCTGGTTTGTTGCTCCATCGCAGGACGGGATATTTCATGCCTGATTCTAGAATGGTTACGGCCTGCTAGGTTGTCTTTCTGTTGCTTTAGTGCTTTATGCTTTGATCCAAAACAGGTAAATCGCAGGAAATGAACCAGATTTTAATAGTTTTCTATAGGCAATTTAATCTCTAGGCTTCTTGATGCCTTTTGCGAGTCATTGCTGAATGCATTTAAACTGTTCCCATTGAAATGAAAATGATTCAACAAAAATTATAGGGTTTTTTCACAACTAAGCTGAGCCTAGGCCAGGACCAGCTACAATATTAGATGGAAAAACAATCTGCCCACCAATAAGATACTATTAGTAGGATTATGCTAACTGTGCCACGAAATAATTTAATTTCCCGTAGCAAATAGTTTAATTCCCCAAATGTAGCAAATAGTTTAATTCCCCCAATGTAGCTTGCATGTTGGACCCCTGACCCAGTAATTTTGAACTGAGACCTTGTGGAAACAAAAATTATAAATATTTTAAAAAGAGTTTAGAAGGCTCTATGCTAATTTTATATTCATTTTATTTTCAACTTAAATGTTTCATTCTTAAATACCTCCCTGTTTTCAAATTTTTATTCACATACATAACACACAAAACCTTGCTATGTGCACCATGCTACTCTGATGCAATAAATAAAATTTGAACATCTCCATCATTTCTTTCGATCCAAATATTCAGAATTCGTACCACATGGTTTCCTCGTCACTACCACTTCTAACTCCGATTCTAGTCCATGCAAACGCTTTGCCCGATTGCGTGTATTTGAACTGAACGGCCCGACCTATCACTCCTATAAAATGGACAGTGTTGGCAAGCTCTTTCTGCCATGGCACCTCTTGTGGTCGAGGAAATTTGGTAATTCCCCTTGAGCTGTCGTCATCATTATATTGACCACTACCTTTCTCCATGCCCGAGCGAACAGCCCAAGCCGCCTGAGCCCAGGAGCTCTCGTTTTCATTATATTCATTGTTGCCTTCAACCACGCGGTTATCTGCTGCAGAGCGAACCGTAGTTTCCTTTGGCCATCGTGAAAAGCTTGTAGTGACCGTGGCGGAAGAAAAAATTAATATATTAGGAATGATGAAGCGAAAGCAAGGCCGGGCGCTTCGAAGGGCAGAGCTGGGATGGAATGTTGTCGGTTGGTTTTGGCGAAGATAATTAAAGGGGGCGGAAATCCAAGCGGAAGCCGCGGCCATGCCTCTATACCTGCTGATCAAACTGCATTGGACTTCTATTGCCCGCTACAGCAGGGCCTTCAAACTTCAAACTTCTTTACAAAGATTTAATGGCAGTAAGTAGGAAGAATTCCTTCATTAACCAGGCGCGAAGAATCAGTATGATGTTGCCATACAACCCGAGGTGATTTATAGGGAAAAATAGAGTTCACGCGTAAGCCTCTCAAGGGTGCCTTAAAAGGGGATCAATAGAAGTTCTCAAGGTTAATATTGAAACAACAATAATAGATAAAGTCTGAAACATGGAAACTCTAGGCTGCTAGGAACAACAATAATAATAGATAAAGTCTGAAACATGGAAACTCTAGGCTGCTAGGATCCTTTCAAAGGTACTCTTATCTTTGAGTACTAATTTATTTGGTTTGAACAAACTTTGGGGTTAGAGGTAGATGGGGATAGACTTATCCCATGACATGGGACACACCTATTCCATCACATAGGCATTGTCACATGGGGAAGGGTCAAAATTTTAATATAGGATTTACAATGGTGGGTGAGGGGACGTGACAGATGTGTGGTGTGGGTTTATGGTAAAATTGGTGTGGATTTAGGGTAAAATTATTCTTTGTTAGTGTTTATTGATTTTATTTCATATGAGTTTCAAAGAATTCAATTTACAAAAAATGTAATGGTAATTTTTTAGTTTCGAGGTAGGTTTTAAGGGATTAATTCCCCAAAAAATGTAAAGAAAAAAAAATTTCATCTCAAGGTAAATTTTATGGTTTTCTTCTCTAAAAATCTCAAGTAGAAAAGCTTTCATAAAAATTCATCAAAGTATAGGATTAGCCCAAATGTAATGGAGGTTGTGTGAGGTTCTTGATTCGGATTTAGATATGGGTATTCTATATGGAGAGATGAGTGTGTTAGACCAAAGCTTGGTTACTGCCAAAGAAAGGAAGAACAAATGAGCTTGAAAATAGGTGAAGAAAAGGGTTTCAAAGATAAATATGGTGTCAGGGAAAGACCCAATAGTTGAGCAAGCATTAAAAGATTTTGGAAAGGATTTCATAGGAAATTTTCGTGGACACTATATTCCAAAGATATCTTTAAATATGTGGATTCAAGGGGTCCAAGTTCCTTTGTTTGGATATGGTCCTACTTTTCATTTGTTAGCCAAAGGTTAGATAGGATTCATTTTTCACACTAAAGTTGATGCATCAAAGATTTTAGGGGGCAACTAGTTCAAAGGCTTATGTTTTTATCATTGAGGGCATGTTCTACATGTTTTGATCCTATATTAGAGGTAGTTAGCAAAACCTTAATATGAATTAAATTGCTCAATTTGCGCATGGAATTGTGGTTGGATAAGCCCCTTGAGGGAGATACGAAGTAATCTAATCCAAGCTTTAGATATTGCTCTATCCTTCAATTCTAGTGTATATAGGATAGTGGCACATATATTATGGAAGTGGTTATACGTGAGGATTTTTCCTATTGTGATATTATGGTCAAAAGTTATGTGATCTCAATGAGTTTGGACTATATAAGTGTGTTTTTTAGGTGTGCACATTCTCATATACATGGTCATATTGTCGAAGATTGTACTCATCATTTTCATTGAATTTGGTAGAAGAAACAATTTACTAAGAGGGGACTCACAATTGAGGAAGTTAAATCAAACGTAAAATGGCTAGTGGACATTAATTCATAGAAGAGAGTTGATTTGTCCCAACTAGAGGAGAAGTTGAACAAGCTTTCCAACTCTAGTTCTTTAGAGAAACATTACCTTTTAGAAAAGGAAGAAATTAAAAAGGAACCATTATTGTATTTTATGCAAAGTTGGCTTTCTCCAAGCTCTAAAGCCAAGGTTTCAAAAGAATTTGAGTGGTTTTTTGAGAGGTGGCTAACAAAGTTTTGTGTAAGTCTCTTGACATAAACTTAGTTTTTTGTCTTCCTTCTAGATAAAGTAATTATGAATATTAATGACAAGGAATCTTACCCAAACCATATATAGATGGAGAAAATCCCCAAGGGTGGGACATTGTACAAGGAGGAGTGATAGGGATTTTGTAATTAGGCAAAGAAAGCCTAGCCCATTTTTGGAAAGGCATTATTTTTAATTCCAGGATTTCCCATAATGAACAGTCACAGTGAGAGGATATTGTTTTGACTTTATGTGTTGTATGGATTGTTCTAGAAGCCAAAACCCTAGTACATACCCCACTTGAGACCCAATAAGGGAGACAACCATATGGGGGATAATGGCTTCAAAGAACAACTTGAGCCAGATCCCATCAAGGATACAATCTCTTCTTCCATCAAGAGGAAATTATTTTACGTCATGCTCAAGAGAGCATCAAACGAGATTCAACAAGGAAAGTAGAGGTTACTTAAAGGTGTGCTTAGAGTGAGACAAACCCAAAGTGAAGAAAATAAATGATAATTTTATTCATCAATGTAAGAGGTCTTGGCAGTTCCTTAAAAAGATTGGCTTTGGCTTGTTTAAATGAATTGTGTAAGCCAAAAATGATTCTAGCATAGGAAACTACGGGGGGGAGGGTCAAAAAGTCATTAGAGGATTGGGTAAACTCCTAGGATAAAATATTGGGATTCCATAGCCTTAGATATAATAGATATTTCTAGTGGGGTTCTTACTAGGTGGAGGAAGTCTATGTGTTTCCTTAATTAATTTAACATTGCCTCGAGTATATGGGCAAAGTTCATGTTCAAAGGATTAACACAAAAGATTTCTTTGATTCAAGCATTATTCCAACTTTGCTTTGACACTATAACATGTGTAATCTATATATTTTGTGAGATATTCACATATTATCATCCTTTTCAAACATTTTGTGCAAGTCAAAAGATGATACAAATGTAGACCACTTATGTACCATGAGTCGTGAATTTAGGAATAAATTCAATTTCTTAACCTGCAAAATTTGATAACTGCATGGCAAGGGATGTGTTGAAATTACATTTGATTACATGAACGGCAAAAGATTGTGATAATATATAGTTATGGCATTATGACATAAACCATATGCTCTTATCTTGCATGGGCATTTGATAGTCATGTTATATGATATGAGATTATTACAAACATAATGTTGAAGGAATGACATATTAAATGGAAATTTTTCGATATATGATAAGGAGTTTGGTTGAAAGTGGTATACCCCACATTAAGCCATGCATTAAGTTTTATTTGGTGGTGCATTAATGACACTTGTTTCTAGCTCACCATATGCTCTTATAATTTGTTAGGGTTGCCATACTTTGTTCATTCGATCATTTGGATTGTTGAAGCTCTGCTTTATCTTTGTCATTGAAGTCTTGAGCTGGACCAGGATCTTGGGCATTGCACAATGAAATTTTCAGAGGAAATTTAGGCTTAGAGAACAACTCTAAAGCAAAAGAAGAGCCTAGCTTTAAGGCGAGTACTCTACATGATTAAGTTGAGGATTGTTGTAGCATAAATTTGTTAATACATACTTTAGCTCATCCTAGTTTAGCATAGCATTCTAAGTTTATTTTTCCCTCACTCGTAAATATAAAATTATTGTTATTCCTTTATGATTGAAGAGTTTTACCCCAACCTATATAATTTCATCCATTCACTCATTCTTAAAGAAAAATGTTAGAGTGACTACCCTACACACTCTATTATGGCTAATAGCGGATGGGTTGTTAAATATTGATTGGCATGTTTTGTGCACTACACCCATTCATATTCCCACTTTGTATTTTGTTTACTTCACACTATTAACTATGGGCTATGTAATGGCATGATTTATTAAGATTTTAAACAAATAGGAAGTAAATGGTTTTGTTAGTTGGGTTTAACATCGAAAGGAAATATTTGTTAAATTTTCCATATATAAATGACAAATAATTGTAGTATATAGTGGTAAAATAAAGGGTTTCAACTTGAATTAAACCATTGTTCAAAAGAGAAAAATTTGATGCCTTATATACTATGTTATGTTTGATAATTTGAACTCTATTTTGAAGTATTTTCTATTGGGTTTTAAAAGAATATGCAAGGGTGAATGTGACATACCTTTTTATGTCATTTGAAAAGTAAAAAAGGGATAGGTCTACTATACAACATACTCATTTAGTTTCAATCTTATTATGTGTTCAAATATGGTGATGGGTTTTGGGCTCTATTAAAGATATTTACCTCACATATAATGATAACCCACCAACCTTGAAAGCAATATTGGGTTCAAGAGATAAAGGTTACATTAATGATTGCATTCTAAAAAGCATGAAGGATATTAAAACCTACAATTCATTCATTCATGTTATTATTTTCCATATGTTAAAATTGGCAACTAGGACCAAACTCCATGTGGGTCATCTTATTAATGGAAGTTGATATTTTTCTTGGATGCCTCTCATTGAGAGGTGTAGGATTGATCTAAAGATCATCCGATTCCGATAAGTATTCATGGAGATATGAATTTATTTGTGTTATGGGACAATTCATCAAGGTCGGCCAACAACCAAATAAACCCCACTTGTGCTCAACGTTTTAGTATAAATAGAGGTGGCCGTCAAGTCATTTTCAACACACTTGGGATCTCTTCCTCTCTACTTGTCTTTGGGTTTTAGTAGGAGGAGAGATCCTAAGGGATAACGCTGCCATAATCTAGAGGGCAAAAGCTAGAACTCTCGGGAAAAGCCGGAACTGTCGGAACTACTGGGAACTACCAGAACTGTCGTGAATTGCCGGAATTGCCGAAACAGCAAGGAAAGCTGACACAAAGGACACAAGCCAGCATTGCCAGGAACTGTCGGGAAAAGCCGAAACTACCGAAACTGTCAGGAATAGCCAGAATTGCCAGAACTGCCGGAACTGCTGGGAACAGCCGAAATAGCCAGAATAGCCAGAGCATCTGTCTCCGAAGGAGAGCAACATGCAAGGGACAACTAAATAACATTGGGATAGGTGTATGGTACTTAGCAGCAAATACACCAAGCATGCAAGGGACAGCTAGCATGCAACAGCAAGCATGCAAAGGACAACAAGCATGCTAGGGACAACAAGCAAGCTAGGGACAACAAGAAAGCAAGATGCAGCTAGCACATAGGTCAGTATGGCAACATGGTGCAACAATGGCACATAATGCAGTACACTGATGGGTACAGTCATGATTAATGAAGCATGATGAGATGCAACATAGTGATGATGGGTGCAACATGGTGCAGCACGGTGAGGTGCAGCATGATGACGAAATGCAGCACAACAATAGGTGAAGGAGTAACATTGGAGAATCAGTTGAAGCAACATGTCTTCAACTGATCTCATGTATCATCTTCTTAGAGATGATCTATGCTCTTATCTAGATAAGTCAAAGTGTTGACTTCTGTTGTAAATGTACTATCTCTCTCTCTCTCTCTACTAAACTATTGAAGAACATATAAGAAGAATGGATCAAGGGTTTCCCCACAATGGGGTTTGTCCCTGGCTAGCGCCACATCTTGTGTCCTCTTGTCTTGGCTTGTCTTCTATGATTTATGTTTATGTTCTATCTGCAGTTTACTTTAATGCTGATGTGATTGCTAATCTGGAAAAGATATTAAGCTAACTGTGAAAATTGAAATAAATTGCTCTAAGCATAGAACATACCTAAAATTTAACATGGTATCAGAGCTGAGGTGAAGACAATGCCCAAGCAAGAGTGAAAGAGCAATCATCGAAGACAGTTGGGAAAGGACAAAAGGATCAATGGATTCCTCATCCCTCTTCAAATTCACCAAGGGTGAAGTCGAAGCAGAGAATATTATTAGAATGGCGCAGTAGAAGTTTCTGATGGCCTACCTAAAGATCACTTTAATGGAAAGTCCGGATCTAAGGGTGGAAGGAAAGGCAGATGCCTTGGTAGCAATAAGTTTGGCCATTATGCGAAGGAGTGTCTGGATGGCAGGGACACATCACTTGATGATGATAACAATCATTCCAGGGACATCTTTAATGATCAAAGGAATGACAAGTAATGCAAGTCATCAAGGAAATGATCGACTCTTCAAAGAAAGCAAGGAACCCCATGTATGAAGAATCAAATGTTGTTTTTGATAAGATAAAGAAGCATTATCTTGTATTGGCCCTCTCCTTCAGATTCTTTGGAATCTGGCTTATTGATTGTAGTGCTTCAAGGCACTTCATCAGATAGTAGGGTGCACTCTCTAATTTGGTAGAGATGGAAACAATCGTGGGATTATACTTGGAGTCGATGCCACCTATCCCAAAAAGGGTGTAGGGAATGTTACCCCTTAATTGAATGAGGGTAACTCGATTCATTTACAGAATCTCTTTTATGTACCTGATTGCAAGAAGAACTTGGTGTCCATTTCGGAAATGGAAGTCAAAGGTTACAGGGTGGCACTCATAGATGGAAAGGCACGTGTTTGAAAATATAATTTTCAAAGATGTTTTTGAGTTTAGGGTTGTATCAAGTTGCAAGAAGTTCACTGGGGACCATGTCCATTAACACATATCACCAAAGGCCTGTGAGTCAGATGGTGACAAGGATTCCTGAATTCAAAAAGAGCATGAAAGTACATGTCTGAGATGTACCAAAGGAAAATCTTACAAGGGGACCATTCCCCTCATGTAGCAGGTCCACAGGTTTGGAACAACCCGAGGGGTTTGAGATTGATGATCAGGAATCTCACATATGCAGGTGGAAGAAATCCCTCTATGGCTTGAAGCAAAACTCCCCGGGTGTAGTATGAGAGGATTGATAGTTGTCATATGAAGTTGAGATTCACTAAGAGTGAAGCCGATACAAACCATTGTTTGAAGGTTGTGGATGATAGACCTCTCATACCAACACCTTATAAGGACAACCTATTTCTGATAGGTGCAGACCCTCTCATTTGCAGAAGTAAGAGAGAGTTGGATTTCGAATGTGGAATGATAAACTGCAAGCCCGTGACTACCTCAAGGATCTTAACTTTCAGAAGTCATATGGTGATGATGCTGGACCAGATTTGGGAAATGCCTCTGAGTTTCATAAACTCATTCGCGTTGATGTTCTTGGTGAACTTTTGTCCGGACATATGTTTTGCAGTTAGCATGGTGAGCTCATATTTGGTTGAGCCTCACTGGATTAGTGCCAAGAATCTTCTGAGATATCTTCGGGGCACGATCTCTCATGGATTGAGATACACTGTCAGAAATATGAAACTGCATGATTATTCGAATGTTGATTAGGCAGGCAGTTTGGAGGATCACTAGAGCACTTCTCAGTGTTGGTTCTCTTTGGTTTCTGCTTCGATATCATGGATGAGCAAGAAGCAGAAGTCGGCTGCTATAAGCACCGCCGAAACCGAATACATAGCTACGAGTATGATCTCATGTGAAGCTGCATGGTTGTAGAAGCTCTTAAGTGAGCCATTTGTACACATGATGAATAGCACTGTGATTCTCTATGACAACTAGAGGGGGGATTCGATTATTGAGGAATCCCGTATTCGATGATTCCTCCAGCAGATAGACATCAGATACTGCCTTATCTGGTATGTGGTAAGTCGATGAGCGAGGAGGCTCCATCGCATTGAGACTGATGTATAGGTTGCAGACATTTTGTTAAAGCCCCGGGGAAAGGTCAAATTTGTGACTTTGCCGAATGACTTGGAGTCGTTGAGAGACCTTCTTATAGGGTCCTGCATTTTGCATGCATTGAGCTCTAGGAGCTCTGGGGGGCTTGGGGTATTTATTGGAGCAACATACGACCACAAGGCGACTCACCCTCCCCTGGTGGTGTGCTATGTACAGGATGACAGGTTCAACCTTCCCCTGTGATACCCAGTCGCGACTGTGGAACAGGATAATTAGTTCTCTGTGGACCGGGATGATTAGTTCTCACGTGGCAACTGTGAAACAGGATGATTAGTTCTCCTGTGGGTTGGGATGATTAGTTCTCCCGTGGCAACTGTGAAACAGGATGATTAGTTCTCCTGTGGGTTGGGATGATTAGTTCTCCCGTGGCAACTGTGAGACAGGATGATTAGTTCTCCTGTGGACCAGGATGATTAGTTCTCTCGTGGCAACTGTGAAACAGGACGATTAGTTCTCTTGTGGGCTGGGATGATTGGTTCTCCCATGGCAACTATGGGGCAGGATGATTTGTTCTCCTGTGGACAGGATGATTAGTTCTCCTGTCGAGGCATCCTACTCATGCAGTCTGGGACTCATGGGAAGTACCTCTCATCTGATCAATGAGCGGGGAAATGGGGTTAGGGACCATAGTAGTAATATCGATGGATGTATCATTGTATCTACCACACTCCCTATGCTAGGATGACCTCCATTGATCTAGGATCAATGAAATTGATTTGGGATCAACATGAGTGGTTTGAGACACTATCTTGTGATATTGATCTGGGATCAATAAAACTGACTGCGGGTTAGTAAGAGTGATGTGACACACTCTCTTCAGATGTAACTGACTTCGGGTCAATAGAGAATGGTATGAGACATTCTCGATCAATTCTTCTTCTTCATGGTTTAGCAGAGCAGAGTAGAGCAAAGCAAAGCATAGCAGAGCTCAGCAGAGCAGAGTAGTGCAGGGCATTGATGGCAGAGATAGTACAGTCGGACATATGGATCAGCGGATGGAGTTCTCCCTAGTTGAGAGGGAGTGTTAAAATTGGAAACTAGGGCCAAACTCCATGTGGGTCATCTTATTAATGGAAGATGATATTTTTCTTGGATCCCTCTCATCGAGAGGTGTAGGATTGATCTAAAGATCATCCGATTCCGATAAGTATTCATGGAGATATGAATTTATTTGTGTTATGGGACAATTTGTCAAGGTCGGACAACAACCAAATAAACCCTACTTGTGCTCAACTTTTTAGTATAAATAGAGGTGGCCTTCAAGTCATTTTCAACACACTTGGGATCTCTTCCTCTCTACTTGTCTTTGGGTTTTAGTAGGAGGAGAGATCCTAAGGGATAACGCTACCCTAATATAGAGGGCAAAAGCCGGAACTCCCGGGAAAAGCTAGAACTGCCAGAACTGTCGGGAACTGTCTGAACTACTGGGAAAAGCAGGAACTGCCGAAATTTCCAGAACTACGGGGAATAGTCGGAATTGCCGGAACTGCCAAAACTGCTAGGAATAGCCGGAATTGCCGGGAAAACCCAGAACTGTCGGAATAGCTGAGAAAGCTGACATAGAGGGCAGAAGCTGGAACTTTCGGGAAAAGCCAGAACTACCGGGAGCTGCTGGGAAAAGCTGGAACTGCCAGAACTGCCCCAAACTGCTGGGAATAGCCAGAATTGCTGGAACTGCCAAAACTGCTAGGAATAACCGAAATTGCCGGAATAGCCAGAGCATCTATCTCCGAAGGAGAGCAGCATGCAAGGGATAACAAACTAACATTGGGATAGTTGTATGGTACTTAGCAGAAAATACACCAAGCATGCAATGTTACAACTAGCATGCAAGGGACAGCTAGCATGCAACAACAAGCATGCAAAGGAGAACAAGCAAGCAAGATGCAGCCAGCACATAGGTCAATATGGCAACATGGTGCAGCAATGGCACATAATGCAGTACAGTGATGGGTATAGTCATGATTAATGAAGCATGATGAGATGCAGCATAGTGATGATGGGTGCAGCATGGTGAGGTGCAGCATGATGATGAAATGCAGCACAACGATAGGTGAAGGAGTAACCTTGGAGAATCAGTTGAAGCAACATGTCTTCAACTGATCTCATGTATCATCTTCTTAGAGATGATCTATGCTCTTATCTAGATAAGTCAAAGTGTAGACTTCTGTTGTAAATGTACTCTCTCTCTCTCTCTGTTGAACTATTGAAGAACATATAAGAAGAATTGATCAAGGGTTCCCCACATTGGGGTTTGTCCCTAGCTAGCGCCACATCTTGTGTCTTCTTTCCTTGGCTTGTCTTCTGTGATTTATGTTTATGTTCTATCTACAATTTACTTTAATGTTGATGTGATTGCTAATCTGTAAAAGATATTGAGCTAACTGTGAAAATTGAAATAAATTGCTCTAAGCATAGAACATACCTAAAATTTAACACCATACATATATGTTTTGTTTGTCCCTATTAAAAGTGTATAACAAGGAAGATATGTATAGTATGAAGCCCTTGTAACAAAAAATAAGTGATTTATTATGCTAAGAGTGATTATGATTGACATATTTTTGTTTTTGGTTTGCAGCTCTCCATACTTATCATTTTTCATTTTATTCCTTATAAAAGTATATATTCCTATTGTTTGTTAAAGATGGTTGAAGTACTTTGTTTTAGAAATTATACAGTGACTGTCATATCATCATTTTTAAAGAAGGTTATTTGAGGCAAGGAGATGAAGAGGATGATATATATCGAAAGAAAAAATGATTATGGATTATGCATTTTTTGAGCATGAAATGAAGCAGCTTTGAGTATTTCCTTGTATTATGATTTATTTCATTTTCATCTCTCCTTTTACATAATTAGTCTTTTATGTGATTTAACTTGGACCTAGCTAAAACATATTTAATAGAAATTTTTCAAAGTGTGTTTTATTACTGCATATTGAATTTTATTCGAGAAGTTTTAATTGATTTAATGGTACTTGTATAGATGAGTTTCTTTAGTTGAGAATCTAGAAGAAATAGAAGGGGATGGGGAAGAAGGCCAAATGTTGTTTGGCAAGAAGGCAAATGCAAGAAAAATTACTTTTCCATTCATTTTGATGCAAATTCATATGAGTTTAACCAACTAATCCATGGGGCACTAGACCTTGGTGGATAGCTAACCTTGCCTCATCCATTTACCCCTCCAAATGTGCCTTTACAACTTCACCCAAGTATCATGAATGTCCCACCCATGGGACTTTGGATTGATGGTGAATGGGTGCATTGTTAAGACACTCCTTTTAATAGGTCACTAGTTCAAATCCCTTGTGGTTGGTCCTACCCATGTAGCCTTACCGCAAATATATATGTGTCAATTAGGGTTATCTTAGGTGGTTGGACGAAATGGGGTTGTTATCTTCCCCATCTAGGTTCAAATCACAACTAGTGACATAATGAGCTATAATTCCTTAATTAATATTGTTCTTAGGCAAAGGTATGGGAAAATATTCTTCTTAAATATGAAGCCAAACTTTCTTGTTGGACTTTTAGATCACTTAATCCAGCTAGTTGCTTGATTTTTCTCAAATTTGTCCTTCAATCCCTTTCCACCAGTCTTCTCTTGACAATGGCAACCCCCAAATCCATCCTAAACAATATTAGAAATATTCAATGCAACTTCATCTAGGGAGGCACCAAAAGAGACCGAAAATGGGCTCTAGTTGCATGGGACAAAGTTTGTCATCCGAGAGAAGGAGGAGGCCTTGGTCTTTGCGATCTATATATACTCTAGAGATGCCTTAAGTGCTAAAACCTGGTGGAGATGGATAAAAAAACCCAAAGGATTTATGGATAAAAATGTGGAAATGTAAGTATGCCCCCAATACACAGGAATCTCAACTCATCACAATGACAGACAACAACGGGGGTTCTCATATCTGGAATACTACTTGGAGCAACAAACATCTTATCCAGGAGCATGGTTTTTGGGAAATCAAAAATGGTGACAGTCCACTGTTTTGGGATGAATCGTGGCATCAATGGCCAAAATTATCTTAGAATGAACAACTCCACCCAACCAGGGGCTCCCTCATCTCTACGGCCAAATCTTAGTTGCACATTATTGGGATACTTCCCAATGATACAATTGAAATTCATGCAAGGAATGGATTGAGCCTCCTTCCCAAAACAAAAGGATAATTATCAAGCAGTAATCTGGAAATAGAAGAATTATGGTTCAAGAGGGCAATGATATTATTTGTTGAGGTTATTGTCCTTTAGGAAATTTTAACCTCTTTGAAGCTTGCAGTCTTCTCACAAGAAACAACAATGAGGATGATCAAGGCAAATGGCATAAAAAATGGTATTTTAGAGATTGGACCAAAAACACTCTTTCCTTGTGGCTTCTATTATGGAACAAAACTTTGACATGGTACAAGCTTCAAAGTCGTAGTTTTTAGGGCCCCTCAACCTATCTTCACTATTTCTCCAATTTAGAAAATGTCAATCATCTTCTTACCAACTACAACTTCTTTGCTTCTATCTAGGACCACCTTGTTATGCTCTTTCGATAAATTGACATAATACAAAATAACATCTTCTCCCCTCCACAATTAAAGTGTGAATCCCCTTTCACTAATCTTATTGTCAACATAGCATGGCAACTCATCCCGGAATTCATCCTATGGGAGATTTGGAAGGAGCATAAGAGACAAACATTTAGGAATCTTAGAGCCTCTATAAAATTTATTTAACAAGCTACCCTAAAACATTTTTTTCTTCCTTGGTCCTCAAAATATTGGGAATGCAATCAACCTGAAAATTTCATTCTAACCAAAATGGGTATCTCCCCCTATTCCTTATGGAGAACTCCCTCTGTCCCTAATTTATTCCCTTCCAACCCTTTCTTTTGGTCCCCCCTTCCGAAGGACTTCATCAAACATAACTTTGACAGGGCCTCAAAAGGAAATCTAGGGCAAGCCAATTATGGTGGATTCTTTCCTAATGCTAATGGGAAGA
Source organism: Pinus tabuliformis (assembly GCA_031772625.1). Lineage (NCBI taxonomy): Eukaryota > Viridiplantae > Streptophyta > Pinopsida > Pinales > Pinaceae > Pinus > Pinus tabuliformis. Next base: position 952,467,864 of record CM062820.1, read on the forward strand.
TTCTACATGTTTATGTAGGTGTCATACACCTCAACACTAATAAATTTGTTGAAATTTGGGCACTAGAGCAGGGTCTCTCAATTGCTATCCATAAACAATTTCACAAGCTTGTTATTAAAAGAGATCCAAAGATCACTATCAATATATTCCTCAAAATCAAACATGGATCAGATTCTTCCAAAATTTGTAAGAGTTAGAGGTTGGAAGCTCAAATGGGTAATACCACAAAACTCCTGGGAAAAATCACAACTCTCCTCCTCTCTCATATCTGCAGAGAAGGCAACAAATTGGCTAAAAAGCTATCCAATTTTGGTCTCAGCACAACAACTCATCCCCTTCATTTGGATTGGAGTGAGGATATTCCATAATCCATTCAAACTCATTGTCAAGATATGGCTACAAAGGACCTTATCTCCCTACGAGGGTGCCTAGGAGCAGGCATCCCCGCACCCCCCTTGCCTTAATATGATTCTAACTCACATGAAACAGGGTTGTGACTCCCACTATACTTAGTGAATTACATGCACTCCTATCACTTCATCAATCACGACAGAAAGATGACACAAGGTTAAATATCTTTTGAATAGTGTAGGTGGCAGGGAGGTATGGGAGGACTCGGTAGGAGAATTCTATTAGATTGGAAAAGCTAGAGGAAAAGATTTACAATATAGATCACAAGTTGACCATTCTAGCTAGGATATTAGCCAACATCTCCTTCTCCTCGGGTGAGGATAGTGACCAATCAACACAAATGCCTAGAGATTATACCCAATAATTGTTATGACTCACTAGTTTTTTACTTGTAGAATTGGTAGTATTTTTTGTCTTCTCATGTCAATGTATGCCAAGTTTTGGCACAACCAACTTATTTTTATAATTTTTTATTTGTAATATGTTGTAGTTAGACGATGTCTTAACAACCTCAAGACTTTAAACTTATGTTACTGTCCTGGTTTCCCTTTGGGAAGACCAAGAGCAAAAAAAAATTGGTCTATGAAATCCTCATTTGACGTAATGCAAAGTGCCTAAAAAAAATAAAAATAATTTTTTTTTTATCAATCATGGATGTTCCTGTACAACAATCTCAACCAACGCAAGATGGTTGGGGAGATAAGATAATATTCTCTCACCATCCTTTGGTATAATTAACTTACTTGTAAGTCTGAGAGATCCACCCACCACTTATGACTGCACGTGTGGTTACCTTTGTTGCCTCTTTTAACTACTCTCCACCTAAGAATGACAAGAAACCCCTTACTAAGTTCCCTATAGATAAAGGAAAGAAGTCATTGGAAGAGATTCCAAGCATTGGGCCTTCTTAGTCAACTTTAGCACATCCAAAATTACAAACACGAAAAATGAGAGATGAGGGAAAAAGATAAGTTTCTTTCACTGACATGCATGCAATTTTTTTTATGATTTGACATTTATTTTATTTCCATGACAATATTTATAGTTTGAACACTCTAAGGCACTAAGTTTGTTGGGTTGACTGATAATACAATATTTAAATTTGATGAAGACAAGTGTTATTGAGTGGATGACAATGGTGTATTTATTGAGATATCTTTTGTCATATATGATAGATATGTCTTTTTTTCAAGTAAATATAAGAGTCATAAGGATATTTATTTAAGATAAAGTCTCAACAAATAGAGTCTAGTGGGAGCCCACCCACTATTACTTAGGAATGTTTTAAACCTTCATGACCTTTTTTATATTAAATTTTAATTGTAACGCTCCCACCCTCCCCATTAGACTTCCGAGACAGTTGGGAGGTGTTACTTTTAATAAACCTAGCCTCCAAGCCTCATTATGGAAATCGGGTTACAAAATTTCTTATTTCCAAAGTTAGCATAATTAACTTTGGACAACACCATTACGTTCAACTCACTGAGAGCTTTTCAACGATATAAATTTTACCTTAATCTGACTCTTGGATTGAAATTTATGCCCTTTCAAAGATTGGCTATTTAAATCTTACCACGCCAACAAGTGTTTCCATGTGGCACCCACATGGCCTTTCCACATCAACCATGACACCCACATGGCACTTACGTGGCTTATCAATGCATCTATGGTGCTTACCACATCAACTTTACTTGTGAGTCCCACTTAGCCAGACTTCTTGTGGATAAACATTAATTCCCTTTATATCTGGCCATAGGAGATATCTACGTGCACAAGTAGTTTGTTCTTGACATATCTCCGAGACCCTTGGATCCCCAGATACATTTAGCTCGCTAGCATTCCATAACACTTATTCGGGTTTGGACTACATCCATCTCCAATTTTTGAACACCTCAATGGGTCCCACCCATGATACCACCCCTTTTGTGTGAAATATCTGGATTGTTTCACATCTGAAACTTCCATTAAGCACATAAACACAAAAATCCTGGATGTACAGATTTTTGAATACATCAACTAGACATAAAGTGCGTCTGGCTCCAAGCCTTGAACACTTCAACGGGCCCTAACCTTAATATTACCCTTTTCGTGCAACATATCTAGATCATTTCACATTTGATGCTTCCATGAAACATGTAAACAAAAGTGTCTTGGAGTCATCCATTGGACATAAAGTGCATCTGATCAGATACAAACCCTATCAAGGACTTATCCAAACCCAAATACAAGTCTAAATTCTACAATATTCAACTTAGAATTTCTAATGGATTTCTAGGTATTTTGCCCAATTCCTCCCTGAAGTGAAGTGTTGCTTAGAACATTGACTTCCTCATAAATGAACTCTTCATTCCACCACTAACAAGGCAATATTTTAAATAGTCATAGCATGAGTAGTCGGACTACCAACATGCTTTCTAACAAGCACAAGAGTGATCGTAGCCATGGCTAACATTGCGCTGTAATTTCAACACAACAACATGATATTAAGCCACATAATATGTCCCATGCAACACTATTAGATCCATTGATATATTATACATTATATCATTTACAGTCCTTAAACTAGGAGAGACAATCAACACTCTGTAAGCATAGAAATCTATGGTACACATAGCATAACAAACCATGAAAATTTTCACATGGTGAAAATTGATTGATCATGTCAAACAATCAGACATAAACATATAAATCACTATGCAACTCAAGAACGTATCAACAAACACAGGTTCTCCAACCCATTTCAACAATGAGAATATTGATATCAATATTTCATTATAAACAACTAGGAATATCATATTCCTCCATTTACAAAGTTGGTACATTCATTGTCACATCTCAAAACACATCATTCATCATTCACTATGCCACATGTACAAGTAAATATACTTATCTTATTATCTTGAGTGATTGGCAACTAAGGGAGGGATTTCAACTCTCCACCCGACTGTAGGCCAACTACACTACAATATTTCTTTCACTTGACCACCCTAGAGTAAGATTCAGAGTCTAAGGAGTTAATTTCTCGGGTATTCTCACCAATAACTAGTCAAATAGATGTTGAGAAGAGTTCACTTTCTAGGTGGTTTATCAACTGCGTCTAGTTGTAAATAGCACAGTTACTCCATGTCCCAGTAGAAATTAACCACGAGAATTCATATAAGGCTCAGTGAGTTACAACTTAGTTCAAGAAGAATGAATCCACTATTTGGATGGTTTATCAGTTGGCTTCTATAAGCTAGTATTGTAAGAGTTAAGAGCCCAACATCCAAGTGGTTAATTAGCTTACTTAACAAGAACATAAGTGGTTTATAAACCCCAAGGATAGCACTTAGTGGTTTATTAGTTATTTCAGCTAGCACCTGGGTGTCTCAGCCTGTCAAATGGTTTATCAACCCTCTAACAAGCATCCCAGTGGTTTATCAGCCCCAAGGAAAGCACTAAATGATCCAACTGCATTGAAATCTCATTGGCCAACCAATTCATAGGCACACATACTGGCCTCAGCAAAACACATAAAATATCATCCCAAACATATAACACGGGCTAGAGATGGTTAATTCTCCTTGGATGATCCAAATTGGATAATTATATTGTTTGTCATCCATCTCAATGCATTTGGAGTGGAAAAAGTGGAAGAATCAACTCATGGGACCATTTTTACTAGTGGGACCCAGTTTAGAAAAACGACGTCCGAAACCTTTCGGGAGTGTTTTGAGGCATCAAATGACCTTTTTTGGGGGTAAAAATTTGTCACTAAAGCGCTACACCTTTTCATGTTGTTCTACACATTGAGATTTCCAACGACGCAAGAATCACATCAATTAGAGTCCATATGTAAAAGTTATGCCACTCATAAGTTAACCTTCTTGTTTTCACACCTATAGTTCAGGAGGATGCCACGTCAGCCCCCATTATTCATGGAAAAGGGGATAGCCACATGTTTGTGATGTAAAAGGCTCTAGAAGAGTCTATTTTGTAACTCTAGTTAAGAGTTGATGTAGTCAAACTTAACCACTAGTAGGCTATCGGGTTGTGTTATAATCGAGCCACTGGGAGGAAGATGCACTCCATTCTTTCAAGAGCATTTTGTTCCGTAGTTGAGCAAAGATATCCAGGAGAGATAGGAGGTAGAGCACACAGAGAAGATATGTGCACTGTAGCAGCCCACGGGCCACAAGCATTACTTCTTTGTATATGCAACCATATTTCTAGATAGAGAAAGAGAGCGAAGCGGCCTCACCTTCCAGCTGGGTTTTCTCCCGAAAGGGTTTCCCAGAGAGCATATCTTGTGTATTATGTGTGTGTGAGCTTATTTTGTCGTTCTCTACTTTTCTACTTAATTTACTTTTACATGCATGCACTAATTACAATTATTTTTACAGATCTAGAAATTAAATAAAACTATAATAGTGTAGAATCTTAGGTTTTTAATATAATATTATTAGTTTTGTTGTGACAAACTATCCATTGGAATATCCATGACAGTTTACGGATCATTAGAAGATCCACATTCATTGCTAATTCCATGCTTTGTGTTTTCTTACACTTCTATGCTTGTTGTTATTTCTTCTATGAGCTATCTTTTCCTCTTATACCACATTGTATCCATGCATTTCTTTCCACACCACACCCTTGTCTCATGTAGGGCCTTTGCTTCACATCCCTTCCTTGTGTGTTAACCATGGCCACATGTTCCAAAAAAATGGGGACTGCATGGGCTCATATTTCAGTTGGGAAACCCATACCTAAATTCCATGCTTGTACCAACAATGCCATAAATCCATGAGGGAGATAGGTGGTGTGGCTTGGGTAACATCTCCTCCTCCTTAGACCTATGAATCTGTGTCCACTTTTGTTAGCCAACCAATGTTTACATTTCCACATTATTTACATGAATTACAATTCATATCATTATTTACAAGAGGGATAAAAAAAAGGGTTGTCACAGACCCCACCCCCTTAGAGAAACATCATCCTCAATGTTCTATACCCGGACACACATTCAACAATGTTATATTTTTGAACAAAAAAATTAATAGTGAAGTTTATATATACAACTCTTATAACATTTACTTACATAGTAAACAAACATGGGTCTGATACCCTCACCTGGTCACTCATTTCTTAGGTGGCCTCATATGGTCGAAATTGCTTCCATTGCACCTTGATCTGCTTGATTTCGAAGCATGCTTTTCCTTTGATCTAGAATGCATTGTTTATAGCTCTTTTGCCTCTCCTAAGCTATTTTCAATTTTTTCCTGATAGAAATTACTTCTTGTTCCATTTTCTTCAGCATATTAGGTCTAATATGCACCCTTACAGGTGTATTACATTTCCTACCATACAGAGCCTCAAAAGGACTCATTTTCAATGATTTTTAGTACCCATTATTGTAAGAAAAATGTAGCAAAGGTAGAAACTCTTCCCACCTCCAAGGTTGATGCATGCCATACATTCTTACCATGTCTTCTAACACCTTGTTTACTCTTTCAGACTATCCATTCTTTTGAGGATGATATGCTATATTGAATGCTAATTATGTCCTAAAACCAACAAACAGTACCTTCCAAAACTTTGAGGTGAACTTGACATCCTTATCTGAGATAATCTTCTTGTGTACCCCATGTAGTCTAAATATTTATTTCATGAAAATTTGAACAATATCAATTGCCTTGTGTGTCAACTCGACAACTATAAAATGAGCTATACTCAACTTGTCCACCATTTCCATTGTGACACCATGTTTTCTTGATGTCCATGGTAATCTCCTGATGAAGTCCATAGAGATGACTTCCCACTTCCAACCAGGAATGGGGATTGGTTGTAATAATCTCATTGGATGTCTACACTCCACTTTCACTTGTTGGCACTCCAAGTACCTGACAATATACCCAACAACATCCTTTTTCATGTCTGTAAAATAATACATATTTTTCGTAGCTATTATCATTTTGTGATAACCAAGATGACCTAAATGAAGTATTTTGTGAAACTTGTGATAGATGAGCTTCTCCAAGTTGCTCATACTAGATATATGCCATCTACCTTTGAATTTTAATAACCCATCCTTTGTGAGTGAGTAATTTTTACTCCATGCTCCTTCTAGATCTTGATTTATGTTTTCCTTCACTTGTTGGTAATGCTCATCCTAATGCATTACCTCTTTGATCCTTTATTTAATGCCAACTTCAAAAGTGCTAATAATTTCCACATGAGCCATTTGTAGCCTCATGTTGAGTTCATATGTTACTTTGTTTTATTTATCCTTGATATATTTTATTTCAAAATAAAATTCACTAATAAAGGCTAGCCACCTTGCCTCTTTTGCATTCAACTTTGTAGCGTCAAATGCATACCTCAACCCTCCAAGGTCTAACATCAAAACAAATTTCCTTTCAAGGAGGTAATGCCTCCATATTTTCAATGCATGCATTATCACTACCAACACCAAGTCATGAGTGACATAATTTCACTCATGCTCATTTAATTTTCTCGATTCATAATATACTACCTGTCCTTCTTACACTAGGACTCCACCAAGCCCTTCCTTATAGGCATCCGTTCACACCATAAAATCTTTTTTAGGTATGTTATCCTCAATATTGGTGCATGTGCAAGCAAATATTTTAACTACTCAAAATTGGTTGCACATTCTATTATCCATTGAAATTTAGTTCCTTTTCTCTATAATGATGTGATTGGATGTCCAATCTTGGAGAAATTCTGAATGAACCTCCGGTAATAACCAACCAATCCCATGAAGGATCTAACTTTTGTCACATTTTGAGGATTAAGCCACTCCATGATGGCTTTAATCTTCTCTTGATCCACTGCTACTCCTTCTATGGAGACAATGTGTCCCAAATACTAAACTTTTGACTAGAAGAAGTCACACTTGTTGAGATTGGCATAAAGCTTGTGCTCTCAATGCAGTTGCAATACTACTAGAAAATGTTCTTCATGCTCCTCCTTGGTTAAAAGAAAACCAAAATGTCATCTACAAAGACTAATACAAACTTGCCCAAATATGGATTGAGAATGTTATCCATTAAACACATAAATGTTGTTGGAGCATTGGTGAGTCAAAACAATACCACCACGTCATAATGTATACACTTCATTCTAAAGGTGGTTTTGTGGATTTCTTCATCCTTAATTCATTCCTTATGGTTCCCAGACCTCAAGTTTATCTTTGAAATATCGTAACTCCTCTCAGCTAGTCAAATAAGTCCTCAATTCTTGGCAAGGGATACATGTTCTTTATTGTGGCCTTATTTAACTACCTATAGTCGATACACAGTCTTAGTGTGTCATCATTTTTATTTACGAATAACAATGGAGCTCCCTAGGGCAATACGATAGCTTTAATGCATCCTTTGTCCAACATCTCTTTTAATTGTAATTTTAATTCCACCAGCTCCAGTGTTATCATGCGATACGAAGCTCTTGACACCGGTGTTGATGTTGGCAATAATTCAATTGAGAAATAATTTTATCTTCTTGGTGGTAGTTATGGGATTTCCTTAGGAAACACATCGTTGAATTGTTTTAAGATGGGGTGTTAGCAAAAATTTGTAAGAGATAGAGACCTTGGGTTCAAACTCAAGGGCCAATAAAGTATCTGTTGTAGTATATTCCAACGCCAACTTTTTCACCTTACCCAAAAGAAGTGAGGCGTCTCACCCAAGCGTGTCGAGACTTGAATAGGAAAAGGGACTAGAACCAGACATCAAGGAGTGTTATGGAAACGATTTATCATCCACATCTATTCTAGGAAATCACATTATCAGACATGCAACAGGTGCAAAATAGAGCTTGCGACATAACTAAAGAGACAGGTAATATTCACAATAATGCATTATATTTTTTTTTAATGCCCATAAAAATCAACACTTTCAAAGGCATAGAATAGTCCCTCAACTTCTTTTCATTCAACATAAAGTATCAATACATCCTAGCACTATGAACCTTTAGGAAAAATTAGATATATCATACAATTTGGCTCAGAAAGAGATGAGCCAAGAACATAACCAATTTCAATAAACCTAGTGACAACATTTCAGCATATGATCTTCTCCTCTCTCCTCCTTTATGTTGTCTTCTCCTTTGTATTTTATAAACTTCTTCCGCGGCCTCACTCACTTGAACTACCAATATTTCACTCAAATACCATGTGCTTTCCTCTTTGGCAACTTTTGTGACTCAGTTGCAACTACTCCTCTCCTAAGCAACCTATGTGAACACTGTTGCACTTGTATTTTCCCAAACATTCGGCTTGGCAAATTCAGTGTCTGATAGATCTTGGCAGATTTTCTTTCTTTTCCTCGACGGTTTCTTGTGCAACTGGATTTCGATTAGAATTGGTCAAAATGTGTCAAAACTCTGTCCCCCAAAACTAAGGACCCAACAGGCCCCAATCACAATCAATGGACTCGTCCCCGAGTCAATCCTTTGTTGATGTTGTTGCTTCTCCTTGTGGTTACGGGGTTCTTGCTTGCGTTGCTTCTTCCTAAATTGTTCCTTTGCATTTTGCAGTTTCTCCTTCAAACGAAGGACCCAACTCTGAGACATATTGGATGGATTTGGTTTTGAATTGGGTGTATTCAACGATCACAAAAAGCCAAAAATCCAACAGAGTGGCAACTTGCTCAAGAAATGGTGTGGTAAGTTCAATTGTCAGTAGGGTGAGTTGGGTAGTCATGAGGGTGTTCCTTAGGTCTCATCTTTAGTGACGAGTTGCTACAACTTCTGAAAATGGATCTATGCAGGTGATTTGAGGTCGTGTAGCAAATCCTTGGTGGCTCGAGAGTCATCCTCAAATCTATTAGATATGATTATCTATAAAATTAGTCTGGGAAAATAGGTCCTTTTGTTGGTCAAGGTCAGGCATGAGCAAAGCTTGGTTGACCAATTAATGAGCCTATTGGCACAAAGCATAGACTACTTGATTCTTTCTAGCGAGAAAACTAGACTAGTCATGAACTTGTGTGAATATTTATTGCGCCTCCCTAGTAGCATGGTGAAGGGAGGCCTTCAGAGAAGCCACATCTGTAATCTTCTGCTCAATTTCTGTGGCATATTGAGTGGTTGGATTAGAGAATGCTTTATTTTTGCCTGCGATAGTGTGCTTAAGCTCGTGGTTCGTTGAAACAAGGTTGGCACATGTAGTTCTAATGCGGTCACAGTGATCTGAAAGGGTGCAGGCTGAGAAATATTTTGGTGCATTTGGTACTACCTCAGTGATGGTAGGCTAAAGTGTCTAAAACTTATCACTGATATCATCAACCTTCTGCTGCAACGCTTGATTTTCTTGCAAGAGTTGATCCCGCTTAGTCATTAAGGAACTATTTTACTACTCATGTTCGACTACCAATGTATTATGCAGCTCTTCTACTTAGCGAACAACTAGTTGGATGAAAGTAAATAATTGAGAGGATGACCAATTTTGAATATCATCAGTCGACATGGTAGCAGGAAGAGGGAATTGGGTTTGCAGTGGTTGTCCACTGGCGACCGACCTTTGAGATTAGCCTTGTGGTGAAGTTTCCTTTTGTAGGTCCTATGCGGTTTGGATGCTGGTGTGGACATCTAGAACAAATGGTGGTGATGAATGGGGAATATGGCTAGAGGTTAGAGTTAGAATGTTTATAACTTCCTGGAATTTGGGATTAGGGTGGATTGACTGCTCATTTGTTGATGCTAGGCCTAATTCTAGTGGCAAGGATATAAGAGGCATTGTAACCATATATGTGGGTTTGGTACTGACAATGATGGTGTCATGGGTGGTGTCGATGATAGCTTGAATGATGAAATCAACCTTCATTTCGATGTCAGCAGTAAAGAGGTTGTCGGTCTGAGGAGAATCTGAAATGGTCAAGAAGGGGGAGGTTGTGTAGGGTGAGGGGTTGTGGGATATTAGGGAAATAGTTGAGGTGGAATGCGAGATTTCTTCGATGATATGCGTTCCAACGATGGAGTGGCGTTCTTCATTAGTGAGGTCAACGACTTGGGGAAAAGTAATAGCAACAGGGTGGCGGGAAAGAGGGAATTAGGCTAGCAAATGGATGGGTGTCTTGCATTGTGGGCTCAGTAACAAAAGTAGGGCCCATGAGGGGAAGGGAGACAACTATTGATTTTAGTGACGAAGTATCGATCGAACTAACACTAGGAAATTTAGAAAAGAGGGGTAGAGAACTTGTTAACGACCTAAAGGCTTCCAGAGTGCTTTGAATAAAGAACACAATTGTTTCAAATTTCTTCGAGACATGAGAGAGTGTTTCTTTCGCCGACCGCTTCCGAGAGGCGAAGGGGATCTTTCTATGTAGTGGTCATTGCAAAATTCCCTCAAAATATTATATATGTTTCTTATCACAGATATTGCAAATAATAATTGAACAGGACAAAATTTCATCGTGGAATGCTTGCTTCGAAAGACTGAAATGTAGAGCCTGCATCTGGATTGTCTTCAGGTTAACAACATTGGGTTGAATCTAGGTGGTACCAAGGCGAACACCAAACCATATTATTTGCAAATATTAATCAAGGAGTGATTTTGGGATTTTGGGGACGATTGATGTGACAATGATCATTTTGGCATACCAGCCAGTGAAGGATGCCTTGTTCATTTCTTTTTTGCTCGAGTCCCCTGATGTCTTCCATGGGATGTACGCGAGTGTCAGGGGATGATCATCAGATATTGGGGCTAATTCTCTTCCTTAAGGAGGGATATACTTCATCATTTCAAGAGAGACAACTACATACTCATAGATAAAGTAAGTCGCCCATTTGTACACATCCTCACAAGCTCTGAATAGTTCATTTAGAAAGTAGTTACACTAATTCAACTGTTCCTCTTTTTCGCATGCTTCAGCCATTGTGATGGTATCTAGAGTGAAATCACCCTTGGTATAACGACACATGATCTTCCTGACAATTATGTGACAAGCAAACTTAATTGAAGGCACATTGATCAGATCAATGGTGGCTCCTTTTCCACCGCGTTGAGTATCATACTTGGTGTAAAATTATTGTCGCCTGTTTTTTTCCTATGCTTGAAGGTGGTTTGGAATGCAAATGAAACATTGGCGCCCATAACAAATAACCCCATCAACCTTTGGATGTTACTAGCATGTATTAGGTACTCTTAGTCGAGCCACAGGGAGCCCACATGCAGTGGTTGATAAGGAACTTCATGCACTACATAGTCGCGCCTTAAGTGCCAAAGACTGGTAAACTTCTTAAATTCATCAATGTAAACCTTTATAATACTCGGAATTCCTCCTTCATCCTAGAAGAATGGATGCCATATTTCTTGGTTGTAGACTCTGTGAAGATTTCACGCTTGAGCGGCGTGTGGAAATGAAAGGAGTCTGATAAATCATTGTCGACAAGCAAAGCATTCTCGTACTTGCCAAGAAGATTTTCAAATTTTTTAATTTTGGGTTCAGACAGACTAGCAGAGACAAAAACTTTTGATGCTCGAGTCATGGTTGCAACTCGTCATTTATATACACTAGACACATGAGGTCAGAATTTGGATTGAGAACCAAGGGAATTTGACACTGAAGCCAGAGTGAGCAGATCGACCACCTAATATTTCAATGGAGATTTCAACATTTCCATGCAAACTATATAGAAAGACTTGATACAACATTTGTGATTACACTATTTAACTAATAAATACAACAACTTGTTATACTCAATTCAAATTGTGGCATTAATGACGACTGCGACCTGGACTTGAGGTGGAGGATGCAAAAACTCAAAAGGCAAGTGATCATGATGGCAAATTATTATGAAATGATAGCAAAACCAAAAAGTTGATAACGAGAATGTGTTATGGATATTACGGGAGAGATTTAAACTAAATTCAAAAATATGTTGGAAATTATGATTGGTTATGAATGACAAGACAACTGCCATGTGCATTCCCCCAACTATAATTAGTTTTGGATGGGTGCACTCAACTAAACTAACAAACTTGATACAAGTATCTTTATTCGTGACTAACATAGCTAACTCGACTTCAAATTTACCTAATTGACTTGATACTAAACCTAACTACGATCCCCTTTAGGAGATCAACTAAGTGATTAAGAAGTTTGTGGGCCATGGAAGGGCTTCAGGCATGCGATGTTACCCATCTTGGCAAAAAAATATTGTCTTGTTGTGAAGATTAATAGCTCCAAAGTCTCGTACTTCCGCGACAATGAACGACCCCAACCAATGCATTTGCAAATTCCCAGGATGCTTTAGAAACTTACTTTCATATAGTAGAATCTTGTCCCCAACTTCGAAGGACTTCCTCTTAATGTGTTGGTCATTCCATGCTTTCTGTCTTTCCTTCTCGACAACTTGGTGAAAATTATCTAAAAACCTAGCTTCATCTAACTCCCATAGTTCATTCAACAATTGACTTGTCCTCTGTTATCTGAGTAGCCTACATAATAAAGAGGTTGGGAATAATAAAATCTGCAGGCACTGCAACTTCTCATCTATAAACGAGCTAGAGTGGTGTATGTTTATGCAATTGTTTGACGTTGGTATGGTAAGCTCATAAGGTAGCCGGTATCCTCACGTCCCTGTCATCTTGGTTGGCAGAGCAGACCTTGGTGAGGCTCTTCTCCATGATCTTGTTGAAAGTTTCGTTGGTGTTGTTCGCATGTGGATGATAGGGGTTGCTTTTATGATGTTAGACCATGAATTTCTATAGCAATATAATGACTATTTCATTAACAAAGTGGGTTCCATGGTCACTAGTGAAGCTCCGGGGACACCCAAATCGAGTGATGATATTTTTTGAAAATGAACCGATTTGTAGTTTCAACAGTGTAATCTTTAACAAGTGTGGCTTCAACCCAACCAGTGGGATAGTCTGTAGCAGTGATAATGTATCGAGCGTACGAGTGACGTATCAGAGGATTAATAGGCCCCATGGAGTCCACAACCTAGTTTTCAAAATCTTGGAGTGCGCGTACGTGTTGTATAGGAAGTTCATCCCTGTGCAATGGCAACCCCACCCATTAACAAACATCACATTTCTTGACATACTATTTTACATCCCTGAAGAGTGTGGGCCACCAAAGTCTCGCTTGCAGTGCTTTTCTTGTGGTAGCTTTTCGCCCTATGTGTCCTCTCACAACTCCATAATGGCACTCCCATATCACATCTTCCTTTTCATGGTTGATGACACATCGTCACAGTATTTGGTAAAGACCCATCTTGTACAATTGGCCTGCGATTAGTTGGTAATCTGTAGCTCCAACCACCATATGCCTCCTTTGGGTTGTTGTGTACTCTTCTGGACATTTTCCAGTGCCCAAGAACAATGCAATGTCTTCCAAGTAATCGGGGATGGCTTCAAACCGAAACAAATCAATGTCTAGCAGTTGGTCATCTACCGACCCTCCTACTTCACACGACCCTCCTACTTCACCCGATCCTCCTACTTCACCCGATCCTCCTACTTCACCTGAATCCAACTAGGAGAGATGGTCAAGCCCTACATTCATCCTTCCCGTCTTCATAATGAATTCAAATATAAACTCCTAAAACAACAAGAGCTATTTGTAAATCCTCCCTTCTAGCACAAGTTTATTTACCAGATACTACATTGTCGAGTGGTTAGTGAAGAACTTGAAGGGACCACCCAAAAGATAGTGCTTAAATTTATGTAGAGAATATACCATCACAAGGGCTTCATGTTCAGTAGTGGTGTAGTTCTTCTTCACAGTAGAAAGTTTTATGTTGGTGAAATAAATTGGGTGATCCAGATCACCATCTCCAAGCTGGGCCAAAATAGCTCCCAAAGCGACCCTTGACGCATCAATATGGACATGAAATTATTTATTCCAATATGGGTAAACCAGGATCGACACACTTGCCAACTTCTCCTTTAATGTATTAAAGGAAGCATCACATTCATTGGTCCAAGCAAAACACTCAAATTTCTTCAACAACTTTTCCAATGGTGCAGTAATCAGGGCATAATTACAGATGAACCTAAGGTAGTAACCTATGTGGTCGAGAGTTGATCTTAACTGCTTGACATTGGTTGGTGGAGGCATATTTAGAATCACCGCAGCCTTAGCAAGGTAAACACACACTCCATCCTTACAAATTTTATGCCCCAACAGTGTTCCAAATGGGACAGTGAAAATGCATTTCTTCAAGTTCAAATAAATTTGTAGTTGCCTATAGTGATTGAACATTACCCTGAGCAAATTAGAGTGTCTCTTCAATAAGCTATATATTGTCCAATCATCCATATATAACTCCATGAACTTGTGAATATAGTCACGGAAGGTAACAATCATGATCCTTGAAAACACCACAGGTGCATTCTTCAACCCAAACAACATGACATGATGTGCATAAGAGCCCCATTCAGTTGTGAAAGTGGTTTTCATCTTATTTTCTTCTACAATGCAAACTTGGTGATAGCCAGAGAACCCATCCATGAAGGAATAATCCTCATTACCGCAACATTATCGAGGATCTCATCACTGGACAAAGCTGGAAAGGGGTCATGGACGCAAGAATTGTTTAAGCTCCTGTAATCTACATAGACCCGGATCTCTTTAGAATCCTTCTTATTCTAAATGACGATCAGACTAACTCACTCAACTTCATCGACTAGAAATATGAGGCCAGATGCTAACATATTATTGATCTCCCTCTTCACCTTCTCCTTAACCCTTGGGTTTAGTCGGTACGGTCGATGTTTCACTGGCCTCATATTTGGCTTCAACATGATCTTCATTTCTCCCAAATATCCTTTAATTCCTTTGATCTCTACAACGGATGACGGGAAAAGATCCTCGTACTCCTTCAAAAGATCACAAATCTCCTTGGTGGCATGTTTGTCCCAATAGTCCCTAATGAAATCCAATTTCGTTTTCTCTTCGGTCCCGATGTTATGCTTCTGCAGTTACAGAGGTTGCAGCTATGGGCCAGTCGTTAAAGGACCATCTTATGTGTCTCATTCCCTCTCAAACTCCTTAAAGGTCAAGTGCCTTAATCCTTCAAAATCATGTTCGTTAGGTTCAAGCTTTACCTTCTCGCAAGACACAACCTCATGAAATACTTATTCATAGGTATAATTGAAGACATCCTAGTCGCAATAGTCCTCAATAAGCTTTCTCGATAGGAATAGGACCCTCTTGACTGCTTTCAAGGAAATCATTATCCTCTCATCTTCATCAACAAAGGAGAAATCACGAACAAATTGGGATTTCATGTGCTCCCTCTCACTAGTGTGCCTCGTTATCTCTTCTTTAAGATACCAAGACTAGAGGAATGTTCCTAGAGTGTGGATGAACTTATGCACCCACAAACTCTCGGGAAGTCCCTCCCTAGTCCACCTATCTTTATAATTCTGGATACGCTGGTGAGGGTCGGTGTACCCTTCATACTTAGGGATATTTACCAAGCAACCTTCTGTGTACTTGAATATGCATATCAATGTGGACTTGACTATCTCCCATCCTTGGAGGTAGTTGCAAAGGGAACCCCACCACCTTGTTGTTGTTGCCTTAAGAGCGACATCTAGTAAGGGTATCTTGTGTGCCTCAGGGATGTTCAAATCAACTTTAGTAATAAAATAAACAACATATCCCATACCATTAAAAATGGGAAAATCCCATACCTTTGTACCAACCTAGCAGATATGGCGGATAGCTGCACATTGCCTTAAGTGTATGTCATGGCCGCCTTGCTACCAATCAACCCACGCAGATTTTGAACTGACTATGGAGCTTTGCACACTCCTCCAACTAATCGATCCATCCACTGTAGGATTGATGTAGTCTTCTCTCTTCCCTACTGTGAGCCGATATAATTGATCCAATAAGTCAGGTTCTTCTCTATCGTCCATTGGCTCAGTGAACCTAGGGCCTTGATAAGGATCTAAGGGTTGAATCACCCTGAATTTGTCCACCTCGAGAGTCATGGTTTCCATTTTTAGGTCAACCACTACATAGTTTTCGAAGGCCCAATATATTCCCAACAATGCAGGATAAGGGTTTGTATCTCCCATGACGTCTGTGACTTCAAAGTCTGAATACGTATTTACTCCTGCTATATGTACTTCCAAATCCTCCAAGCTTCCAACTGGGAGTATGCAATATTGATTATCCATGCACAATTGAATCGGGGAGAATGCTTGCTTGGGTCTTCATAGGGCTTCCCAAGTCTTCCTTGGTAAGATGTTTACGTCCGAACCTAAATCTAACATAGTATATTTGATATAGAACTCTGCGATCTGGGCATCAACACAAAATTCCCTCCCTGTCCTTTTCTTGTTAAGCTTCTTGCATAACTGCCTTGCCATCTGCTCATCGTTCATGATCTGCAAGAACAGTTTGAACCATTCTAGTATGGGTTGGGTAGTGTTCTGTGGCGACCTTGGTCATTTGGGATTCGATAATTCTGGTTTCTCCCCTTGGTTTCCATATGTTAGAATCAATGGTTTTAATAACTTTGTGGCATATTTGTAGTACCACTTCTGCTGGTTATAATCATAAGAGAGTTTTGGTGAGGAAGGATTTATGACCCTTGGTTGTTCAGTGGCACCAGAGTCAACTCAGTCTTCTTTCCTCCCGAGGTAACTATGTTAATGTTTGACATCAAAGTCGGTTTAGGTTCCCACAATTCTATAATAATCAGATTTTCTCCCCTCTGTCGATTATGCTCCTCCCACCTAACAACTAATTTGGGGCAAACCTTTATTACGTGCATGTTGACTCTGCACTGGGAGCACCAGGATATTCTGGGTAGTGGGCAACCTCAGGCAACATGCCCCTCTTGGTCACAATTATAAAAACAGATCACACCTCTGCATCTCATCTTGCCCCCTATTGTTCCTCCACCTCCTTACCCTCAAGGATCTTCATTAATTCTAAACGTAGAATGATTTAGCTGGTGAGTTAGAGCATCTAAGGCCCTACACTGATCAATGTGGTGAGTTAGTGAGCCACATAATTTAGAGAAAACATTTTTTGTGACATTTGAATATTTCTGTAATATTGGGTAGAGGCGGGGAAGATTCCCATATGTTTGACATATTTCACAATATTTGTTCGTAGATGCACCATGCTGATTGGGAAAAGCGTGAAACTATATGCGGTCTGGATATAAGCCCTGCGTATCATTGTACACAACTTCGGCTATGGGTAAGGATGTAGAAGGACCCATCAACACAGAGGGAGTGCTTAGCCCCCTCAATCTTAGGGACTCTGCGGCATGATTCCCTTTGATTTGGCAATTAGTAAACCACATTTTAGGTCACACTGGTCGAATTGGGTGCATGTCTCTCAACTTCTCAGTCATATCAACGATCTGATGTTGCAACCCAATTCGAGGAGAATCATTGGAAACTGATCCCCCTTGTTCGTGTGGATACCCTGCCATAGACCCATTCCTGGTTGCTTGTTCAAGTGCATCTTGTAAAATGTTAATCTTTCATTGAGTAGGCAATGTCCAGGTGAGTGGCAATAATGCTTTGATGAAACAATCCCACTGGTAATTGGGGTTGATGGGGTAACTCAAATTTCCAATGGCATCCTTAAACCTTTGCATCATCTCCCATGCAATTTCCTCCTCTCGCTGCTTGATGTCCCACAATTCAGATAACCCTTGCTGGTTTGTTTGTGGAAGTTTGAATTCTTAGACGAATTCCCACCAAACTTCATCTATTGCAGGATTTTGCTGCAAAATGGACCACTTGATGAACCACCTAAGTGCTCTCTCTCAGAGAGTGGTCTGAAATTAAATGAGTTTGGTGGCATATGGAGTCTAATGAGCTCTTCATATAGCCTCACACAAGTAAAAATGTTGCTCGACATCCTCGTTCCCCCTTCCAGAGAACTCTGGATACCGAGTGAAAGATCCCGCCATGTTGTTAGCTATCTGTGGTTGAACTGGCGAGACAAATATGAACCCCTAACAGTCGGGTTGCAAAGACCTTTTGGGACCTAAGTAACAAATACTATTTGTACCACCTGAGATACCAACCTTTTAGGTATTGTATACTTTGTGAACCTTTATGAATTTAACTAGCTTTGAGAGAAACTGAACAGGGTTTCTATAAAGTAATAAGGGGATGCTAGGGGAAGTGCTACTTGAACTATTGGAAAATGAATTACTACTATCGGGAGACACATCATCTTCAAAAAACAACCTCCTCATCACAAAATGCAAGTCTTCGTCCGAGCCCATCCCTTGGTCCGCAGGGCCCGATCCATTTGACATCTCCATCTCTCCTGGCAGGTGGAAATCTCTATTGCTTCTTTTTATCTACATCACAACAGTGGTCCTGACCTCTTCCAATGGTCCAGGACTCACCCTATGACTATCCCCTTCATTCTGCAACCCCAACCGACTTAGTCTTCCTTCTCGCACTTCTGGACTACTCAACACCACTCCTACTTGGTGCAACTCCCTCTAGCACCTATGGATTTCCTAGAAAGCCTTCTCCTTCCATTCCTCAGCTATCCAATCCCTCTTTTGTGCCCTGATGTCTCTAACCTTTTGTGATTCATCTGCATCCATATCTCCAACATTTTCATCATTCACAATAAGGTAACATTTCTCCCCCTATACCCCACCCCTAGTACTAGGGCTTTAAGCAACCATGGACTGGCCCTGAACCAAGATTAGGTTTTCTTCCACCATTAAGACTTTAACCCACAATGGAATCTCTTTCAACAACCTTCCCCACAACCCTAAGATAAACACAACCTCAGCCTTGGAAAAAGATAGATGGCCTTCTGTAGAAAACTCGATGATGTATCCTTCTTAAGTAGCTTGTACCTAGAAATCGATGACTCAAGTAAGGTCTGTATCAAGTAGAAGTAACTCAACTAGGTTAGCATAAGTCTAGGCATAGGAAGATATACACTGATTGCCGGTCCCTCATTTTTTTGCAACCTTCACAACCAATTGTAAATATCATCTAGGAATTTACACAAAAATATTTCTTACTGATGACTCGTAGGCTTTGTGTATAAAACTTCTTCCTTCAATTGCTTCACACTCTTTTGATGAAGTTGTGCTTGTTAAGAAATAAATCGCTTTACCTGATCATGACACCAATCCTAAATACCCTTCTTAAAAATCCTCGACACCATGTTCCAGGTCCCTTTGAGAAATTGCAAGTCCCAACAATAGAACCATTTTTTGGCAAAATTTTGTAAGAGATAGAGACCTTGGGTCCAAACTCAGGGGTCAACAAAGGATCCGTTGTAGTCTAGTGCGACACTGATATTTTCATCTTACCTATATGAAGTAAGGAATCTCACCTAAGGTGTACTAAGACTTGAACATAAACGTAATTAAATTGATAGGTAACATTCACAGTCATGGAGAAGAAAATTTTAAAAGGCCCACATAAGCCAACACATTTAGAGGCATAGAATAGTCCTGCAGTTTTTTTTCATTAAACATAAAGTATCATTACATCCTGGTAAAAAAATCAAACAAATCATCATACAATTTGGCTCAGAAAGAGATGAGCCAAGAACATAACCAATTTCAATAACCTAGTGACAAAATTTCAACATATGATCTTCGTCTCTCTCCTCCTTTATGTTGTCTTCTCCTTTGTCTTTTATAAAATTCTTCCACTACCTCACTTGCCTGAACTGCTAGTCTTTCCCTCGGATAGCATGCACTTTCCTCTTTGGTGGCTTTTGTGACTTAGATGCATCTTCTCCTTGTCTCCTCGACAGCCTTTGTGAACACTTACACACTTGCATTTTCCCACACTTTTTGCTTGCCAACTTCAGTGTTTGACAGAACTTGGCGGATTTTATTTCTTTTCCTCGATGGTTTCCTGTGATACTGCCCTTCAGTTAGACTTGGTCAAAATGTGTCAAAACTCTGTCCCCCAAGATGAAGGACCCAACATGGGGTACACTTCGATTTTGTCTTTATCGGTCTCTGATTCACTGGTCACTTGAACAACATACAATTTGTGTCGCTTCTAGTTGCACCTTTTCAATTGCAACACTAATATATGTCGAACCATCACAAATTTTCTCTTCCCTTGTAGAGTCACTCTTTCGCCTTCTTCATTGAGGCATTCAATCGACTTGTTGTAACAGTCAATTTTCGATTCGTGACCTGCTAGCCATTCCATGTTGATCAACACATCATGAAACTAATGGAAATAGGTCCAAGTCTATGCACATGGGCATGTCATTTATCACCATTGCACATGACCTCACCACATCTTCAACTCGCTTCATAGTCCCCATTTCTAGTTGGAATAACCAAGAATTTTCATGGGATATCTTTTGCAATGCACACTTCTCTGCAACCCTTGGGCTAACATAACTAAAATTAAAACCTAGGTCTATCAAAATTGAAATATGTTCATTATCAACCATACCTTCCATCTCAGTCACTAATGCTTGGTGATCGGTATGTTTGTTGGCCAACATGGCATATATTCATGGCACACTTTGAGCCACATCATTCATCAACCTTGGACTATTCCATTTTCGTTGAGGGTAATCCATTTGTAATTGGTTTTCCCGACATTTCCAACACAGTATGGATCCTCTCCTAGACCCCTCCATTTCCTCTCTTGTAGGCTTAAAAAGTTGGTCTTGATTAAAAATAATGGATTTTTGTTGAATCTCACCCCTTGCAAGAGCAGAGAACCTCACATTCCTACCTAGTTGATGTCCTACAATTTCTTTCCCTTTTCCTTCCAATCATTTCGGGCCTCAATCCTATGCTTGCACTATTCATAACTATATTTCATCTTTCGGATGGTGTTCTCTAGAATTATGGCTCATCAAACTCTACTCTATCTCTAAATTCTTGTGGAAACCCACTAAGATACCTCTGGATCTTTAGCTTCTCATCCTTGAGGTAAGGGAGATACCTCAATAGCTCCAAGAATCTAGTTGTATATTCGTCAAGCGTTAGATACCCTAGTTTATGCTCATAAAATTCCTTGGCCTTGTTGTTATAGTACCTTTTAGATAGGTCCTTTCCTTAGAAATATATCTTAGATCTCCTCAAGGACAACTCCTACTCTTTAATATTCTTGAAATTGTTTAAGTCTCCCCACCAGACATTCGCTTTTCCCTTCAAGTTGAAAATGACCACTCTTTCCTTCCTATTCTCAAAGTAGTCTTGTACCCTAAAATACTTCTTCATTCCTAGAAACCATGCTTCTACTTCCTCTTCCTTCTTCACCTCTCCATCAAATGTAGGATGTTTTTTCCTTTTTAAATTCTTCTAGAAACAATCCTTTTTCTCCCCATTTCTGCTGGTAGTGTCTCTTAGTTGCAACACTAGAAATTTTCTCATGATTACCTGTCCTCCTTTCCGGATTACTTGGTAGAGCTCCACCTCTCACTATATCTTCACTTTCTTTCCCATGTCTTTTCTTAGGGATGTTTCCCTCTGCACCATCCATCCTTAATTCATGCTTCCATAGTCCTAATGAACGTTGCCTCTATTTATACTTTTCCTAGGTATTTGGAACCAAACTCATGTTGGTATTGTTTTTATAATTTGATAGGTTATGCAGTTTAACTACATTTACTTCTCTGCTTCTCTTGAGCTCTGACAATCTTCTCATTGTCATCCTTACAACTCCTTAGTTCAACTCTTAAACTTCCAAGAGTGTCCATCCAATCATGGGAGTCTTCTTATCTCCTCTTTTCCATTGACTCTTCTTCATGACCAGCCTGGGATCTATCAGTGTTGTACTACACCATTATGTTTCTCATCCCTTTACTCTCTTGTTGTTATTTGGTGTCTTCTTATGTACTATTACACACACATAACTAGTAGCCAAACCCAAACATAAATGAATATATTTACCCATCGTGTTGGCATAAGTGCAATAAGCATGCTAATGTGAGGCTATTTTAAGCATCAAATCTCAAGTTAGTGTAGCGATTGGGAATTTGTTGTAGCGACTATAACCAACCCCTAAAATTTTGGATATGATTCGATTTTGGAGCCTTCCTTCTAAACCGCAACAACTCATCTTGCACTGATCCAGGTACTTGTGCTTTGAATGAGCTTTATTATTTTCATCTTAGCTCGTGTTTTCTTAGTTAGCTTTTTCCTAACCCACAAGACGATCTCTTGACTTAGTCCTTAACAGTTATGGGTTTGCCTTAGAGAAATGCACAATTCTTGAGGGAAACTGGCCTTTCTCTTGGGAATTGTGCAGTCTTGACTGCTAGTGAGCCTTGAGCTCAAGAAATGCATAGTACTAGATGACAGTCACCCTTGAGCTGGGAAATTGCATAGACATGAGAGGTAGCACAGTGTCACTGAGCCCAAAAATTGTGCAGAACCCAATGTGCTTAGAAATAGCTCAGTGCATGAGACAGAGAGTTGCTCGGTCCTTCATAAAACTACACAAGCTTTCCAGGCAAGGCATGGCAGTTTTTCCCAAAAAAGGAAAAAGGAAAAAGAAAAAAGCATCCCTAAAAAATAGGGATCTATTTTTAGCAACCTGAAGGAGGCACTCGAGTTATTTTAGAAATTACCGCCAAGTGTCGCTTTTTCCTTGATTTTAGGCATGCGTGTCATAAACCCTAACTTGACCAAATATATTTAGTCGACACTATTAGAGCTCATTTTCACACTTGAACTTGGAGCTCTAGCATTCCTAAGGGTATCAAGGAACCTTCGGTGTCATCGTTGTCGCTTTTCCGGGTGAGTGTTGATTTTCTAGTCTTTTGTCGTTTTTTCTGCCACTTTTTGTTGTTTAGCTTGTGAGAGTGTTATTTCACTTGTTTCTTTAAATGACTATTGGCATTTTAACTTGTTTTAGCTTGTAGAAGTGTCATTTCAAGTTTTATAATGCCTTTCCCAAGTGTCACATGTGTTTTCCCATTTTTGCACCAATGGTCGCCGTTGTGGCGACTCTCTTCACATGCTTCATTTTCCTTCCATTTAATTGATTCCTACACTTGTTTCACATGCATGCATCAACACTTAGTAATATCTGCACTCATCATCACATCATCCTTTAGATCTGCTTGTTTTCACACTCCCCTTGGGCAGATCTGGGTCCCCTTGCTCGAATCTTACACTTCATTGCATGCATTGCGCAATGTGGGAGCTCAAGGCCTCTACCTTGGCTTCTAGAATTGTGCAGAACCTGTCATGGTCTAACTCCAACTACGCACTGCTCATTTCTAGGAGCCAGCCTCCTAGCTTGGCCACTAAGACGACTGCGTAATGCACAGTCTCTATGAGCCTTGGCCCAAACTAAACTACACATTGCACAATTCCAATTATCGGGCTTCCCTACTAACTGTTGGGATTGTGCAATGCGCAGTTCCCACAGTCAGCCAGTGACATCTGTTAGCCAGAATTGTGCAATCCTTCCCATCATGAGCCTGACATGTTGTTTGATCTTGCCTTGAAGTTTCTTTGGTTTTTAAGCTGACATTTACTTTCCATGAGTGTCCTCTCTATCCCACAGGTACAACAATTGTTGAGCATATCTCTATCATTTACAGTTAACATGGAATCCAAGAGATTTTCATCAAAGGAAACTGCCAAGAGTAGTATTGGGGAAGCAGTTGAGCAGATATCAATTGATCTCCCAGTTTATGAAGATACTTAGTTGTTCATTGTGGAGAGTACAACACTGACATGGCAATAACTCAAAGATATTTTTGCGGAGACCTTCAAGGAAGACTTAAGAGGATCGACATGTTTATCTTAGTATCCAGAGGTCAGGCTTATACAAGTTTACATGTAGGTACCCTGCCTTCCCATGTGTAGACATCATCAACTGGATTTTCTCACACACAGATGAAGAGACTATGACACTCAGCAGTGCCAGGGGAGAGAGGTTGCCACCTTCAGGGCAGAGAACTTTCAGAAGATGTATCATTTATCTGAGCTAGTGAAGCGCATGGACTCACTTTTCTGTGCCACTCATAGATTTGTGAACACTAGAGATATTGTTAAGTGATGTGTGAAAGAGTCGTCAAATTTTAGACAAACACCCACTCATGTTTACAAGACGAAGTCCCTCAGGAAGGCTTACCATTTCTTGATCATATTTTCCTACAGAATATATGGTCAGGAGAACACAAAAACCTTTCTTGAAGGGTGGGTAGTCATACTGGACCAGTTGGTGAGTGATGGGAGGGCATTCAACTGGTCAGATTTATTGGCTCTTCAGTTGAATATCCATGTGACTAACTCTTGGAATCCTCCCAAGAATGAGTAAGCAAGGTTTTACAAGTCTGCATACATACTAGACGCAATATGTTTGCATCAACAGTTCCCTGGCATGAGTTGGACTTGGATACCAAAAGAGATCATCGTCAACATCTATTGCAAGTTGCTTTCCAACTACAACTATTGAGGAGTGATGGCAAGGCTAACTGGTCAATTTATCATCCCATTGTACAAGCTTATCTTTAAGCAGGATCCACCTTGCATGTCCCGAGAAGAAATGGGGGCAATAATAAACATTGTATGTGGCACCTTCATCAGAGTGTTTGGTGGAGAGAAGCCTCCACATGTTCAACCAAGGTATGCCACTAACAAGATGATCATGCAAGAAGTTTCATATCACCTCTCTACAAGGTTGTCAACAAGATTGCATAGGAAGAAGAAAGCTCCATGGCCCACTCTTCCTTTGCGGATCATATTATATGAGATTAAGAGTTTGAAAGATGCATATGTCGAGGCTAAGGAGATAGTGAAATTCAAGTTTGGTACCTGAGACTTTAATCCGTATGATACCCATGATATTTGCAAGGACCATTGTGTGAGAGTGTACTTTCCATGCATCCACGGGCCATGTCATTGGCAAGAGGAGGACCCTTGGAGGTACTACTACAATTCCTCCAAATGTCCATGATCCGATTAGTATAGCAATGACTTGGAAGGCTATTGTACAGATAGCAACAACTCTGAAAGCAACAACAGCAGCAGCAATAGGCAACAATCCAAATGAAGGATAAGGGAAAGAGGAAGGTTGTTGAGGACCCAGAGGGAGAGAAAAAATGCAAGATGAAGGCATATCTTATCTTGGAAAAGGAAGCTTTGGCAGCGGAAGAAAAGAGGGAGCATCAGATGAAGAGAGCAGAGTGAAGGAAGAGATAGAAGCAGAGGTTGCAGGAAGAAAAATTGAAGTTGCAAGAGAGAAAGAAGAAGTTGAAGGAAGAACAGGATTTGAGGAGGAGAGAAAGAGAAGAGAAGTAGAAGCAAGAATAGGAACAAAGGCAAGGTGTGATGAAAGAGCAAACAACACTGATACAAGTTGATGAGCCAGAACATCCAACAACTGAGGAAGAGGGTGAACAGATACAGTATCGGGGGTTTGCTCAGTAGATTAAGCAACTAATTGAAGTGATAGACATGGAGTTGGAACATGAGCCACAAAATGAAGACACTGACCTTATGTCGAGAGCACCAGAGGTCATCTCTCAGTCTCCACCACCTCCAGTGTCATAACCTTTGCCGAGAAAGCAAGGAGATACTATTCTCCTTGATGATGATCCAGTCATGGATGTGTATAATATATCATTTGACAAGTTGCAAAAGAATATTGTACAGGTGTGGAGGAAGAACTTTCAGATGACCACACATCACCTGCATTCATCAAGGAAAGGGTGATAGTGTCAGACACCAAGAAGCATCTAACTACCCTTGTTAATGCCATCTTGACCTATGAAGGAGAAATAAGCTAAAATGTTAAGTACCTGACGGTCGAGAATGAACAACTGGAAAAGAAATTACAAGCTTCCAAGCAAGAGGCAAAACACCTTCGAGCATCAAACACATAATGTAGTTTCCACGTTGGGGGAATGAGGACAATGATATTCACTGAATTATCGACACTTGAGGGTACCATGTGAAAGCTCTATGACGCATTTGCACCTTGCATAAAGCAGTTGTCCGTGTGCATGGCCTACAACAACGGAGGAAAGAGTTTGTTCAAACTCTCAAGAACATACATGATGCCATCTCCCATGTACAATAGTGGACAATGCGGTACAAAGGGGCCCCTCTTGAGTTAGTAAAAAAGATGAAGCCACAGGAAGAGATGGAGAAGGAAAAGGTCTGAATGTTGATCCATAACTATGAGCAACTCACCCAATTCATCAGCAACATACAGGCCTCATATGTGCGGTTGTACAATAGTTTGGATGTCATGGTGAGGAAGCATGGGATCCCATCTATCGGTTCCCTCACCGATGCTAAATCCAAGAACCAAGTAAAAATAGAGATTGATGAGTAGATGGAGAAACTAAGACGAGAGACCACTAGGGAAGACTTGGAGTTGAATGCACACAACATGCAGAAGTACATCGGTGGTCCTGTCAAGGTCAATACCATGCTACACATGCTTTGGAATGATTTAGATACAAGTTCCAAGACCATATAATCGGATGTCATGGAGGCAAGAGTCTACTTTCAGAAAGACACCATCAAACAGTTTGGGGACACCATCATACAGTACCAAGTTTGGCATTAATATGTGACCGAGAAGCACCAAGTGGAGGTTTTTGAGTTGGTCTTTCCCCAAATTTTAGAATCATAGTGTTTTTCTTGCTATACTGTCTCTAGCCTATTTTTTCTAACATGGGTACATGTGGAAAATGTAATATTATTTGTAAATATGTTGTAAGTGAAATTCCAAGAGTCATTATTGGAATGTGAAAGGTCATCATGTTATGTAATGAGTTACTCGTAAAGAATTTGAAGAGTCATGAGGGTAGTCAAAGAGTCACAAAGGGGAATGTCAAGGTTCACCCCATCCTTTGTTATAATACAACCTCATAACTCATAGAAGAGGCTTTTGGAAGCCAAGCTTTTGGCTAGGCTTAGGCTTCGAGAAGGCTTGGGAGTATTGTGAAGACCCTTGGCTTATCCATAGCGTAGAGCGAGTATACCTCTTTGGAGGTGTAGGTGTTCTTGACTGTAATGTTCCACTATTGGGGCTAGTGGTTGTCAATGGTGTATGTATGGATGGAACTTTCACTTATAATAATAATATCAGAGCCAAGACACTTTTCATGCATATGTTGTTAATGTAGTTGGACTATTCTGGTTGCTTTAGCAATGTATGTTATTTAACTTACGCATTTGCTTATGAACTACTTTGTATGCAATTGTATGAATCTTGTTGAATGCGTATTATTGGATTAACTCATCACTTTAATTGGTGGACTATTATGCATTTTAGCTTGTGATGTCATTTTGCTCATGTGTTCCTTTCAAGTTGTGTACTATTATAGGCTTCTAAGGGGTGCACTACCTTTTACCCTTCGTGTGTTAGAACCTTCATGCATCACACTTGACTGTCTGTAGGGTCACACACTTGCTCTCCTCCAAAGTTATCATACTTACCTTTGCACACTACTGTAGTCAAGACATTACACTACCACCCACTGTTGGGACTCCTACTCCAAACAGTTTGAAGTCTAGTTGTGACTTCACATTAGGGAGATCTCTTGAATATTGGCGGGTCTAGCACCGTCATCATTTCGGTGCTAGAAGAAGGGCTAGATGACAAGCTGAGCCCTTGAACACAGTTTTTAATTTTTTTACATATTTCATGACTTCTGTCAAAATCATAATCCCGTCATGTTTTTCTCACGCTATTGATTTTGAAGTGCCAATGAGAATTGTAGATGACTTGCCCAGATATAAGTTCAATGGCAAGGATGGAACAATCTTGTTTAGGCACGTAGTTGGTTTTGTTGGCTTCTATGATAGGCATGATGTCATGTCGGATGATATTGTTTGTGGGTTGTTCACTTTCACGTTCAAAGGGCACAAAGCAATGGTGTCACACATTTCCTGCAACCTCTATACACTCTTTTGATCACTTGTTTAGAGAATTATGTCGTTCTTTCATTCTTTATGACTGTAAAGCCCTTAATAAAAAAATTAAATTTACAAAAATCACCTGACAAATCTCTTCAAGATTTTCACGATCGTTTTCTTCATTACTGTTATGAATTTCCTGAAGATCAAGTTGACTAGGAATTTTTGGATGAAAGATTTCAATATATTGTTCGCGTTTTTTAGAATCCGAATGAGTTAGAATCTTTTGAACCTCTCCCAACATTCCTTGGTGTTAGAGCTTCCAAATCTGAGACAAATAAGGTTGCTGTCCTAAGTGACCCTCCATTCCATTCTCATCAAATAGCTCTAGCTCTGCAGGTTGATGTGCGAGAATTTGAGAATCCATGTGTTGATCTGTCACAATCTCCTCCTACCCCACATGCTCAGGATTTCTGCGCAGATTTGGACTATAACTTTGATGGTTGTCATGTGGTCTTATATTTTCATCCTCCATCCTTTGGTCCATTTGATCCTCTAGATTTTGGTGTGTTGTGTTCATCCATCTCGGATCTCACATGTGATGTTCATGAGGATCAAGTTCTGGACGGAGTTGGTGTTGAACAACCAACTTGCGATATCATTTTTGATGAGTATGTGTGGGAATCTGAACAAGAATTTGCGGTGAAGGATGACCTCCTTCTGTCTGCACCTCGTCCGCTTTATCTTGACATCTTCCACGATTCTGCCATTTCTATTCTATCTTGTGAAAATTCATTTCCAGATGTTTCTATTTCTGATCATTTGCATAACACGTGGAATGCCAGTTTTTCATTGGGTTGCAGAGAGGACAAATCTATCTTCCGTGGTGCACCTAATCTCTAATCTTACCTTTCCGAAAACATAGAGGTTGAAATTTCTTGTTTTTCATCATCCCCTCTTTATGATTTGTCAGATCATGAGGATGTCGCTGTCCATCATCTTGAAATTTCTCATCGTGGCTGCCGTGATCTTTTCATTCATTCATTTGATCGCGATTCTGATTTACCTACAGTTGATATTTCTAAGCCACTAGTCTTTGATGATCCATCTTCTGATGAATTAGAAACTCATGAAGATGTCGAGGCACTTCAGCCCGAGTTGATGGTTATGCCAAGTTCTCGTAGCCTTGAGGTTAGTTCCACTCCTAATCAGAAATCTGTTGAATATTTCCAGGCTCCTCATCACTCTGTTGTGTACACTGAAAATCAACTATCTTACCATTTTCGCGTCCTCCACCAGAATCACACGATCCTATTTCTCAAGCATTAGAGGATTCATACATAAAAAGTACTATAACAAAACATAAGTTTTCTTCTTTCTTTATGTTTGCTCATTTTTCAAGTTCAAAGGTGTGTACATTCTTGTCTTCCACGCGCAATGTGATAGGACACCATGATACATTCACATAGTTCCTTTTATGTGCTTTCAATTTTTTTCTTTTCTTTAGAAGCATTTGAGCTTCAAATGTATTGGTTTACATTGTTTTGTCTTTCTTATCTATTGGTTTGCTTGCATATCTTTCTTGTCGATCATGCTCTCGCCTACATGGGCCAACCAATGCGCCTATAGATGCACTGGAAGTATCACTTTATGTGAGTTGGCCGATGTTTTGCTTAGGTTAGGAGTAGGAGTGTTGCTTTTCTTGTTTGTTTCCTAATTGCTTACTTTGGTTTGCGTTGTCTTGCTTCTTTCCTTTGTTTTCTTTTTGACCTCTAGGTTACTTTTTGCATGAAATTCTGTTTGGCTTCTTAGAGAAGCAAGGTGAAGTCCAAGATGAACTTGTACAACTATCAACACTTGGTTATCTATTTATTCCCTCTCTTTATGTGAATATTTCATTTCTTCTAGTCGATGATACCCTGATGGAAAATACGTTCCTTTCGGAGAGAGTCATGGTGAAATCACGAGGCTTTCACTCTTAACTATTAACACCTACTCTAATCGGTTTATATTTTCGGTTAAACCTTGTCAACTCAGTCAAGTAGAGTGAGGAGAGGGGGAAACCTTAACTAGTATGTTAGAGGTATATATAAATATCCTTATTTGAAGGGACAACCTCTTCTTCTCTCAATAAGTTGGGATCCCTCTTCTACCTCATGAAATAAATATGTTCGTATGCACAGTTCTTTGAAAAATGAAAAAAATGAAAAAATAAAATAAAGGGCGAAAGAAGAGAAAGGATTCCTACGCAAAGAGGTGAAGCAAGTAACTCTGTTGGGGTACTGTCCAAGCTTGCTGGTAGCAGATCACTACTTGTGTTCCTGAACGCAAAGAGGTGAAGCAAGTAACTCTGTTGGGGTACTGTCCAAGCTTGCTGGTAGCATATCACTACTTGTGTTCCTGAAGTGACTTCATCGGGGTACTGTCCATGCCCGCTGACAGTGGAAAAACACCAGAGATGAAACTAAAACTATGACAATCTATTTTACTTGTGCATCTATATACCCCTCATCCCCAATAGAAACAAATCATTTTGACTTGGATTGGTATGTGTGCTGTTGATAACGAGAATGGTAGGGACTACATCTTTAACTCAAGCTAGTGAAGAGGCTATGATAATTGAAGAACTGAACAATACTTCTGGAAGAGTTAGACCCGCTTTGCACAAGACAAGGCCCATAGAGAGAGTTAGATTTCTACCAATGTTTCACCAATGTTGTAGAGGCTACAACCACCCTCCAAAATTTTGCTTATGCTTTGATTTTGAAGCCTTCCTTCTAAACCACATAAGCTCATCTTGCACTGATCCAGGTAATTGTGCTTTGATTGAGCTTTATTCTTTTGATCTTGGCTTGTGTTTACTTAGTTCTCTTTCTAACCCACAAGTTGATCTCTTGACTTGGTCCTTGACAATCTGGGCTTACCTTAGAGAATTTTGCAATTCTTGAGGGAAACTGCCCTTGCTCTTGGGAATGGCGCAGTCCTGACTGCTAATGAGCCTTGAGCTCAGGAACTGCGCAGTACTGGATGACAGCCAACCTTGAGCTGGGAAATTGCACAGACATGAGAGGCAGCACAGAGCCACTGATCCCAAAAATTACGCAAAAGCCGCTGTGCTCAGAAACTGCTCAGTGCATGAGCCAGAGAGTTACCCGGTCCTTCCCATAACTACACAATATTTCCAGGCAATGCATGGCAGCTTTTCCCGAAAAAGCAAAAACTAAAAAATAAGAAGAAAAAAGCATCGCTAAAAAATAGGGATCTATTTTTAGCAATCTGAAGGAGGCACTTGCGTTATTTTAGAAACTACAACCAAGTGTCACTTTTTCGTTGATTTTAGGCATGCATGTCATAAACCCTAACTTGACAAAATCTATTTAATCGATGCTGCTAGAGCTCATTTTCACACTCGATCTTGGAGCTCTATCATTCCCAAGGAGATCAAAGAACCTTTGGTGTGATCATCATCGCTTTTACGGGAGAGTTTTCCTTTTCTAGTCTTTCACCACTTTTTTCTATTGCTTTTTGTTGTTTAGCTTGTGAGAGTGTTGTTTCACTTGTTTATTTGAATGACTACTACCAATTTTTTTTTAATATTGTAGAAGTGTTATTTCAATTTTTAGATTTTCTTTCCCAAGTGTCACATGTGTTTTCCCGTTTTTGCACTAACAGTCGCCGTTGCGACAACTCTCTTCACATGCTTCATTTTCCTTCAGTTTAATTGATTCCAAGTCTGGCTAGAGATCAATGAGTACATGGAGCAGCTAAGATGAAAGGCCACCAAGGAAGACTTAGAGTTGAGTGCACACAACAATCATAAGTACATCGGTGGTCTTGTTGAGGTCGATATCATGTTGTACATGCTTCATATCGAGTTGGATACAGGTTCCAAGACCATATGCCCATATGCCATGGAGGCAAGAGTCTACTTTAAGAAAGACACCATCAAATAGTTTGGGGACACCATCATACAGTACCAAGATTGGCATCAATATGTGACCGAGAAGCACCAAGTGGAGGTTGCCGAGTTGGTCTTTCCCCAAATTTCGGAATCATAGTGTTTTGTCTTGTAAGGTTTTCTCTAGCTTATTTTGTCTCACATGGGTACATTTGGAAAATGTAATATTATTTGTAAATATGTTGTAAGTGAAATTCAAAGTGTAATAAGTGGAATGTGAAAGGTAATCATGTTATGTAATGAGTTACTTGTAAATAAGTTGAAGAGTCATGAGGGTAGTCAAAGAGTCACAAAGAGGAATGTCAAGGGTCACCCCACCCTTTGTTATAAATAGAACCTAATGACTCATAGAAGAGGCTTTCGGGAGCCAAGATTTTGGCTAGGGTTAGGCTTAGAGAAGGCTTGGGAGTATTGTGAAGAGCCTTGGCTTATCCATAGTGTAGAGCAAGTATACTTCTTTGGAGGGGAAGGTGTTCTTGACTGTAATGTTCCGCTATTGGGGCTAGTGGTTGTCAATTGTGTATGTATGGATGGAACTTTCACTTAGAATAATAATATCAGATCCAACACGCTTTTCATGCATATGTTGTTACTGTAGTTGGACTATTCTGGTTTCTTTAGCAATGTATGCTATTTAACTTACGCTTTTGCTTATGAACTAATTTGTATGCAATTGTAAAAATATTGTTGAATGTGTGTTGTTGGATTAACTCATCACTTTAATTTGTGGACTATTCTGCATTATATCTTATGATGTCATTCTGCTTGTGTGTTCCTTTCAAGTTGCGTACTATTACAAGCTTCTAAGGGGTGCGATTCATTTTCCACTCCGTGTGTTAAAACCTTCATGCATTGCACTTGACTCTCCGTAGGGTCACACACTTGCTCTCACCCAAAGCTATCATATTTACCTCTGTGCGCTGCTGCTGTCAAGGCATTACACTACCACCCACTACTGGTAGTATCCTCCACAATGTCCTAGGTTGATAAGGAGATCGACGGAGGTAACCATAGTCCAAGCTTTAAGTTTGGTAGCTAGCCCTACCAAACCAGAAAGGGCTCTCTCTATGAAATGATAGCCAAGAGATGACTGGAATGTAAAGGATTTTATGCTAGATAGCTAGGCTTAGGTAGGTTTTGGAGAATTTAGGGTTTTGTTGCTGGATAAGGGAGAAAAACCAAGTAGTTAGGTCAAGAGGATCAAAGGGTTACACCAGAAAAGATATAAAGGAGCAAGGTAGCAATGCTTTTGTGATGGATCTTAGGGTTTCTCGGTGTAGTGTAGTGTTCAGAAGAAGCTAAAGGTCTTAATAAGCATGAAACTTGAATTCATTAAGCAAGAAAGAAAGTAACACATAATGATTTTTCCATCAAAATAGAGCTATATGCAAATAATTATGTTTATAAACTGTAAGGAAAACCATTGAAGAATTGATAAATGGAAAGAGAAGATTAATATCTTTCATATTAAGTTATAACAAAGAAAAATCAACACCACAAACTTTGTGCACATGAATACCTAGATAATAGCTACAAATTGTATCCTTTGATTTCCAGAAAATATCCAAGTACAAGCTACAATAGTTCTCTCCTATGATGTCAAACCTATTCTATCACTGAGAAAATGATACATAAATACCAAAACAACATCTCTCAATTCTCAGGGGTTGAATCCATGACTCTAGGAACTGTTCCATGAGGTGTTCTAACCAAAAACTAATGTCTAGGGAGGTTTAAAACAGCTCCTCCATTTAACTTTGACTCTAACCACTCTCATAAATGAGGCTAAATTTACATTAAAACAACTTAACAAGACTAATTACCAACTATTAAATCATTTAAATACTCAATTACATCATTTACATAAGTAAAAATTCAATCGAGCTCAAACTGATGAAGAAAATCGCCCTCCTGGAAAAAGCGCAGCGAATCTGGACTGAACTCCAAATTGGACTAATGATAGCTCATTGGAAAAATATTTATGTATGCTACAAAATGGACTTCTCAAGCACTGAAAATGATCAAGTACAACCCATAAAAAATCAATTCTCCCAATACTGGTCAAAAAGCGTAGCCTGGCCTCAAAAAACAGGGCACAAAGGTGTTTTTAAGGTGGTTTTTTGGCCATTTTCACCCCACCTTTCTTCTTCTTCACTATAGACCTACTGGATGAGCCAATTTATGTTTTAGTATGGGGGTGTCGATGATGAAATAGGTCTAGTAGGCTGGTTGGAAGAAGGAAAAAATACCTTTGCTTCAATGAATGTCTCCCAGGCAACATTTAGTTTTTTTTTTTTTTACAGAAACGGTTATGGGACTTTCATTAACTGTCTGGCAAAATACCATGAGTTCGGTTACAAGAGCTGAGACTGGTTTCTTGGGATCTCTCCAACCAGCTGAGCATGCCACAATCACTTTTGAATCGCATTTTTTTACAATTTTTCACATGACCTTTTTCTGCTGACTTCCCTAGTTTATGGATACAAACAAACTGCTTTAGCAAAAGTCGGAAGAACATAGAGATTTTTTAGGGGATTGGGTCCCAGGAGAGTTCATTATCTCTGAGGATAGATCCAGCATCTAGTTGGGCTGCCTTATTTGCTTCTACATCTGCTTCCTTGTTATTGGTTCTCAGAATATGGAAAAATGTCAGATTCAGGTGTTTGATCATGCTTTTGATTCTTGAAATTGTCCTTGCCAGTCGCAGATCTGCCAGATTTGCATTGGTCACCATTGCATTGATAATGATTTGGGAATCTCCCAAAACAGTTGCTTCTGTGAGTCCCATATCCCTCAGTGTTTTGATCCCTTGGAACAACGCCATGACTTCCGCTTGAATGCTTGTGGTGAGGCCTAGACCCCAAGCAAACCTGTGGATGGAAGACTCTTTTGGATTTATGATTATGCCTCCTGCTCCAGCCCTTCCTGGATTTCCCTTGGCTGCTCCATCAAAGAACAGGGAGGGAAGAGTTTGATTGTTCAGCCAAGCTTGAAATTCTTCTCCGTTTTTCCTTATTTTCCAGTCTTTAAGGCATATAGGTGATATTATAG
Organism: Pinus tabuliformis; assembly: GCA_031772625.1. NCBI lineage: Eukaryota > Viridiplantae > Streptophyta > Pinopsida > Pinales > Pinaceae > Pinus > Pinus tabuliformis. The sequence goes on from CM062820.1 coordinate 952,503,061, forward strand.
ACTTTTGGAATTTTAGATTGAGAGCTGCTCCGAACTCCATGTCATGCTGGCTTAGGTTTGAGTCGTCATCTTTATCACTCAGCCACTCATTTAGCTGTCCTTTAACTGTGTGTGCAACTACCTTATAGTTCTGTTCCTTGTCCCTGAAAATCCTTCTATTCCTCTCCAACTAGGTTTGCCAGCTGATAAATTTGGGCAGGCAGTCCAAGCAAATTTGACAATCTTGTTTTTGGACCTGGTCTTGGATATCTAGCCAACCACCCAACAAACAAATCTTGAACTGCGTGGGGAAGGTTGTGCATCGATTTCAGCGTTCCAAGGAGCTCCTGCCAGATTTGGACTGTAAATTTGCATTCCAGAGAAATATGAACAACAAATTCAGAATTTTCTTTGCATAGAACACATCTTGAAGGACCAAGAAATCCCCTTTTCTGTAGCCTATCCTCTGTTAGGATTTTTTGATGGCATAACAGCCAACAGAAAAAATCAATCTTTGGAATAGTGGGAAAATTCCAGATACCTTTCCAAGGCGCCAGATCGGGGGGGACGTGGGGTCTCTCCGTGATTTTGGCATAGCCGTGAGACACTGAATATCCTGTCTGATTCGCTCCCCAACTCTCAAATCTTTCCTTCTTGCGTGAATAGGGGCAGCTCCATGAAGCATCTGAAGTAGCGTTGCATAATCTGCAACCACACAGCTGGAACGTTGGGCGTTTTCCAACCTGCCCAACTATCTCCATGCCAAGACGATATGTCCCATAGCGTATTTAGGTTCGCTTCTTCCATCCACGCCTTCAGTTCTCTCCTTAGACTCGAGTTTGCAATCAGAGGTCTATTCATAATGCTATCCTCCCAAATTCTAATATGCTTGCCATTCCCAGGAATCCAATATGCGTTATCTCTGATAAGAGGCCCAACTTTAAAAATCAGCTTGCTGAGAGGGGATCTGAGATGGTCTTTGGGCTGCTCCAGACAACGTAGTTGCTGCCCTCTGAAATATTTCCGCCACAACACCAACTGAACCCATCCAGGCTTTGGTGCTATGATCTTCCAGATCAGTTTAGCTCCCAATGCTAGATTCTGAGTGTTTAGATTTTTAAAGTTTAATCCTCCCTCCTGTAGTGGCCTGGAAACTATATCCCAGTTTACTAATGAGAGTCTATTTTCATTGTTCTTGCCTCCTTTCCAAAGGAATTTTCTGATTAACTCCTCCATGTTTTTAATGATTCCCATTGGTGCCAACATAACAGAAAATTTAAAGAGAGGCAGGCTGCTTATTACTGATTTAATTAGCACTGATTTCCCTGCCAAGTTGAGCCAATATGACCCCCAGCCCTGCATTTTGGTTTTGAATTTTTCTATCTGTGGAAGCCAATCCTTACTTGTAGCCCTCTTGTGGAAGATAGGCAGCCCGAGGTACTTGAAGGAAGTCCAAGATGCTGATGCTGCAAATCCCAGGCATCTGGCAATGGAACTAGCAGCAGCCACTGAAACATTCCAGCAATAGACATGGCACTTACCCCTATTTAGTTCGCTGCCCGATGCTTGGCAGTAGTCTTCCAACACCTCTTTGAATTTCCTTGCCGACAGATGAGAAGCAGCCCCAAGAAGCAGAGTATCATCTGCAAAGAGTGCATGATTGATGCATTTGATCCCTCTTGCTATGCCCAATCCAACTATCTCTTGGTCTTGCTGTTTCTTGTTTAAGTGAAAACTGAGGACAGAGGCCTGCAAAACAAAGAGGAGAGGCGACAGGGGGCACCCCTGCCTCAGCCCTCTAGATGCTTTAAAGAAATCGGCAGCCCTGCCATTCACTAGAGGAGCGATCCATGGTTCAGAGATACAAGCTCTGATCCATTTTATGAAATTTTGTCCAAACCCAAGTTTGTGCATTACATCAAACAAAAATCTATGCCTTACGCGATCAAAAGCATTTGCTAGATCGAGTTTAATAACCATACCTTTTTCTTTCCGTCGGAGGCTTGAGTGGATCGCCTCTTGGACCAAGATGAAATTGTCTACCAACTGCCTGCCTTGAATAAAGCCACCTTGATTCTCCGGGATGACTTTAGGGAGGATTTTCTTCAATCTGTTTGCTATAACTTTGGTGATCACTTTGTATCCGATGTTGCATAGGGATATTGGGCGGAATCTGTTGAAGGAGTTAGCACCTTTTTGTTTAGGAATGAGGGCCAAGAATGCTGAGTTTGTGCTGCCCCCAATTTTCTGACACTCCTTGGATTTTTGTATCATTTTCATAAGATCCTTCTCGACTATTTGCTAGCAAGTTTGAAGAAACCTGGGCGTGAAAACATCTGGACCCGGGGCTTTGTCGGGTTCCATTGCAAACAGAGCATCTTTGACTTCGTTAGCTGAGATTTTACTTTCCAGAACCTGGTTCATTTTTGCAGTTATGAGCTTGGGGACATCGTCTATCAGTTTGGCAGTCTGGCTGGTCCCCATATCTTCAGAATACATTTTTTCAAAATGGTTTGATGCAGCCTTCTTGATGCTGACGAAATCTTTTATGGTGCTGTTCTCATTTTTAATTTCTGATATATTGTTTCGGCATTTTCTAGCTTGGGCCTGTTTATGGAAAAAGGAGGAATTGCGATCTCCAGCTTTGAGCCATAGACTCCTTGACTTGAGCCTCCAAAACTCTTCTTTTGCCAGGCACGCCCTATGGAATTTATGTTGCAGTTGATTTTCCTTATCTAACTCCTCTTTGGTGATTTCGGCAACTTCCAGGTGGAGGTGATGGAGTTCCAATTCATTTTTTATTTTTATTTTTTGTTTTTTTATTTTTTGTTTTTTCATTTATTTTGTTTTTTTATTTATTTTGTTTTTTTATTTATTTATTTTTATTTTATTATTATTATTATTTTATTTATTTTTTATTTTTATTTTTATTTTTATTTTTTATTATTTTATTATATTTTTTATTTTTATTTTTGTTTTTATTTTTATTTTTATTTTTATTATTTTTATTTTTATTTTTTTATTTATTATTTATTATTTATTTATTTATTTATTTTTCTGTCCACTGCAGGATTTGGCAATGTCTTTACCCAACCTTTCAGCATTTTTTTGATCCTGCGAAGTTTTTCCTCCCATACAAAGAAGGGGGACCCCTTGACCGGCTCTTTCCAGCTCTCTCTAATCTTATGCAGGAAATCGGTCTCTTTGATCCATAGGGAGCTAAACCTGAAAGGTATAGGTCCTAGATCCTTAGTAGGAGTCAGCTCTAGACTGATAGGCTTATGATCAGAGGCACTGGTTTGGAGAATGCGCATTCTAGCCTACAACCCCAAGAGAAGGAAGGAGCTTTGGATGAGAAAGCGGTCAAGTCTTGCTGCTATGTGTCTCGGCCCCACTCTCTTGTTTGACCAAGTGAATGTGCCTGAGACTTGTTTTATATCTAGCAGATCCCAGTCTTGCATGAGGTCTTCTGCCCATTCTCTTGCCGGGTCCCTGACTATGCTACCTCCTCTTTTTTCTGATGCTTGGAGTGTGAGGTTTAGATCTCCGGCTATAATGACATTTTCCAAGTTTTCTAGATCTGCTAGACCTTTGATGGAGTCCCAACAGTTCTTTTTCTCACCTGCATTGTTAGGAACATACACATTGAACAGACAAATAATCTCCTTTGAATCTAAATTTTGCATTTTTAAAAAAATCCAATGAGTATTGAGGGACTCAGAGATTAGTGAAAACTTATTTGAGTTCCAAAGCGCCCTCAACCCTCCCGATGCTCCACGGGCAGACACTGCATGCGCTCCATTTTTTTCCCAAATTTTTTTGCTTGCTTAGAGGAAAGCTGAGTCCTCCGATTTAGTCTCCTAGATGAGGAGGATATCTGGGGATTCCAATCTTGTTAAGCTGTGCATTGCTTCTTCCTTAGCTGAGGTACCCATCCCCCTACAATTCCAGGAGATTATTTTCATCATTTATTTCTGCCTTGGGGGGCTCCCTTAAAGCCCTGTGTTTGAATCCTTTTCACCTTCAGGGTTTTGGCTAGGAGCTTCTCTAGCGTTGGCTGACTGCCCTGGAGCTTGTCCTTGTAGGTTTCTAGTTCTCTTTTTTCTTTTGCAGATTTGCGCCCTCGTGTAGATCTTCTGGGAGAGGACTGGGATTCCCCGATTTCCCCTTCTTCCTCTGATTCTTCAGACTCTTGGGTTTCATCCTCTTCTTCTGTAGCCTTCTCTTTGGAAAGCTCTGGGATACTTTTGATGGAGGGGGAGGCTTTTGGGGGAGAGGTCTCCTTTGGAACTTCTGTCTCTTGTGTGTTCATGATCTCAGATCCGAGGATTTCGAATTTATTCCCTTGGCTTTCCCTGGCTGATTTTTGTGCAATGCCCTCTTGAGGGGTTTTTGCACTGCCATTTGTATTCTTCCTGTGAGAGGTTTTGGATTGCTTTGCCTGGTTCCATCCCTCATACTTTCCTTTTTCTTCCACCTCTTTAGTCAGGCAGCCCCTGGCAAAGTGCCCGTAGACATGGCACTTCCGGCATTTGAATGGCAGCTGCTCATAATCCAGTTTCTGTATGTGGGTCCAGGGACCTACCACTATTTTGACGGCTTCCGGCAATTCGACCTCCAGATCTACCTCCACAGAGATTCTGGCACAGTCATACTGGTCCTTACTGTTAGCCTTGTCTATGAATTTTCCCAGGGTATTGCCGATATGCTTCAAAGAGTCCCAGTTCCAGCAATGGACAGGGAGATTGGGGAGCCTCACCCACACCGGGACCGCTGTGGGCACGTCCACCACCGGATCGAAGTCTGGGGTCCATTTGTTTAAGTACAACCCTTGGGGGCCCATGAAGTAGGGGCTATTCCTGAAAATTAAATATTTGTCTTCTTTTGTAGAGAATTCGAACAAAAAAAACCTCTCCCGAGGAAGTAAGAGGTTACCTTGTTTTGGATCAGAGGTGCCCAGTTCCTGGCAACCCAGTTCTCGATCGTATTCGGTGAAGGCCAGAGTCCTGTAAACTGTCCTACAAGAGCCCGATCTGCCAGAGAGAGAGCTACTTGAATCAGTCCTTCCGGCGGAAGAGCGATCTCCGGAATATCTTCCAGCCTTTTCACAAACTTCGCTGATTCCATGCATTTCTTCTTAGGCAGGGAGGCTAGGAGGGTTTTAAAGGCCTCTGCTGCAGAAGATGAAGGGGGAGTGAGAGATGGATCCTCCATGGCGGGCCAATAGATCCAGCCAGTGCGGCCCCAGCCTGGAGCCAGGCCCTCGGCAGACCCCCGCAGGCACAAATTCGGATCTCAGCGGACTCCCACGCAGGCTCCCGAGAGGATCTTCAGCGGCTCCCAGGAAGGCTCAGAGGGCATGAGGTGCAGGCGCGCACGCAGGTTTGGCTCCCGCAAAGTGCGGACTTCGCAGGTCGCAGCAAAACCCTAGCCTCGAAAAATCCCAGGCAACATTTAGTTGCTTAAGATGATGAAGGACAATAATCTTGATGAGGGAGTGATGAAAGAAGTTGTTTTGTTGTAGCTCATTGTTTCTATGTTGCACTTTGTATGCCATCTTGTCTAGGATTCTATACAGGTAGTAGGGTATGTTGACCCGTTTCACCCTAGTAAAATGCATAAGCAGTCTAATGTGATAGTTGTAGAGCCTAAAGAATCTCCCCTCACAAGTGAAATATTTCATTATGATCTTCATCAAAGGTGCAAATATGTCAAGGAGTTGGCCCAAAGGAAATATTTTCTTGATGATGTCTTTGTATGGAGCTTTGAGGTAGGGTTGATACAGTTGAGCATCCAATTCTTGAGTCTTAAACCACTTTTCACCAATGTTTGGCATTCTTGTGGCTGTTGCTATGATGTCAGCTGAGATGACAAAAGTTACCCCTGCAATTGTGACTATCCTTTCTAAGGTTTGTGACAAACAAGCTGCTCAATTGAGCATGATATTGAACTTTTTGCACTAACTCACAAAACTCAAGACACCCTACATGTTGAAAACACTGCTTTGCAAGTGGTGAAGACATCAACTCTTGAGTATTCAGAGGTTCATATCTTGACACCTTTCCACCCTTGTTATAATTTTTCTTCTCCTCCTCCATAATCTCCTCCTCCATAGAAAACTGTAAATACAAATCTTAAGGGGAAAAACAGGGGAAGGGAAAGAGGAAATAGGATGATGGGGTTAGGGAAGGGAATTAAGTGTGGAAAAATTTAGGGAGATAGGGAAGGGTGTGAGGGAGTGTTAGGAAGTGATAGGGAGTGAAATGAGTGGGGGAGATGGGTTGTAGAATTTATTCACAGGCCCAAGGTATTAGGCTACCAGAAATGCAACATAGGGGTAGGGTTTGGTTTTAGGGATTTAGGGAGTATGAGTGTGGGGTATTAGGGCCTTTACAAAATATATATGAGTGTGTAAGAGGGTAGGGAGATGAAAATGAGAGGAAAGCAGGGGCTTGAGGGTTTAAAAACTAGGAATGAAGAGTGCTACAGAAAAGGGTAGCATAGGGAAAAAAGAGGTGGTGTACACCATAGAAAATATGAAATAAACTGATTGGAAAGGATGTGAATCATCAACTTACTTGATTAACCCTTTTGGAGGCTTGATTTTCCCTTGAAAACCCTTGGAAATTCACTTAATGACCCTTGAAGAAAAGCTCATCTTTCACAGGGATAAGTGCAACGTTCATTGCAAAAAGCGCAACATGCAGGGAAAAGTGCAGCGTGCCCAATGGAAAGCACAGCGAAATGGCTTTAAAATGCAGTGAAAGAGCCGGAACTCAATTTTTATAATGTCTTTGGCCCTACAAATGGTGAGGAAGTGATTGATGATGAGAGAGAGCTTCTTTAGCAATGAAATAAATGAGAGAAATGGAACAAAGATGGTCTTGTATAACTTGTAAAGTTGATTCCTTTCATAGTAATGGGGTGGCCCACATTGTGCCTTTTTTGCTTTTGCATTGGAAACCATGTAGCTTAGGAACCTCTGAATAAAACTTGAGATGATTTGAAACTTATTACAAAATATTCGTTTGAAATAAAACCTTTTTGAACCGATTTGTATCACTACTCCTTTACATGCCAAATTTATGAATGGAATGAGAAATTCAATGACTGAAACCCTTTTGACCTAATGGATGATAGTGAGCTGGATGAAGACCATGATAATGAAACTAAGATGACCATAAAGCTTTTAAGATATGGTACATCCAAATGTATGATAACAGTGACCAAAACATGGCAATTTGTAAAAGAGTAATGTACAACCTAGACAAAGTAACCAGTGACCAAAGTTTTTGAATGGAAGACCTAGTGAAATGATAAAAACTTGACCTTAAACCCTAATGGACATTGTGAAAGAGAACATTTGATCACTGGTGGCAGGCAAAATTGTCTAACACTAACATTGGCTCCAGCTGGGGATGGCAGCTCCATAGGAGGTGTCAAGAACATCGTAGACGTAGTAGCCTTATTCATTGGGAATGAAGTCAAAATGTAAAGACTAACCTCAAACTGAAAATTGAATGACTGACTTTGAAAAACAATAAACAAAACAAACTGAATCATCAAACCAACAGCTGATCAAAGAAGCCTTATGGCCTTCTCCTTGGGCTTCAAACTCCTATGATAACCACTTTACACTCTGACATGAAAAGTAAACTGGTATATATAATGATAATGAAAATTTCTAGAAATTTCTTCAGGTGTGGTAGTGCTTGAGAAGCCTACCATTGATCTCTCCTCCTGAATAAATTTTTCCATTCATTTCTTCCAACAGATAAGCATTCTCCCCCTTGAAGGCTGAGATTCTGTACGGTCCCTTCCATAGGTTTTCAAACTTGCCATGTTTGCCCTTTTCTTCATACCATGCATCCCAACAAAGAAAAACATCACCTATGTTGAAGTTATATTCTTTAGTCTTGCGGTTGTAAATATTTTTAATCCTTTCTTGAAGCTTAGAAGTATTTTGAAATACTTCTTCTCTAGTTTTATGTAAATGGATCATATGACTTATCCTCCGCTGCACAACATTCGGTTCACTGCCCACTTCCTATAGAATTTTCATGTCTGGGACAACAAGGGAAGAAGGAAAAATAGTATCAACCTCGTACACTAACTGAAAAGGAGACATGCATAAGGATTTCTTAGTACTGACTCTGTCCGCCCATAAAGAATTAATGAGCTTTTTTTGCTAGTTCTTTTTATTGACCTCCAAAACTTTCTTGATGATGTTGATTAGAGATTTATTAGAGGATTCAGCCAGCCCATTCCCTTGCGGATAATAAGTGGTAGAATGCCCCAATGTGATATGGTACTTCTCACAAAACTCCACCATTTTCTTGGACTTAAAAGCAGCAGCATTGTCGGTGATTATTTTCTGTGGGTAGCCAAATCTAGACAAGATATTAGTTTCAATAAACTGAATGACAATAGAATCAGTAGCTTGCCTGGTTGGAATTGCTTCAATCCATTTCATAAAGTACTCTGTGGCTGTCAGGATCCACTTGTGCTATGCGGGCAATGAAGGATGGATTTCCCCAAAAAAATCAAAACCCCACTACTGGAATGGTGCTGAGACTAAAACTGGCTGCAAAGGCAATGGAAAAAGTTTTCTTTTCCCTTGAAAAATTTGACACTCATGGTAGCTCATCACTATTTTGTACACATGAACAAAAAGAGTAGGCCAATAAAACCCAGCCCTCAAAATTTTGTTGGCTATAGTTTTCCAAAAGAGGTGGCCACCACGGTGTTCTTTGTGGAAATCAGTCATCACACCTTTTGCTTCATTTTCAACAAGACAGTTCAACAATACACCACCCGGATCTTTCCAAAACAAAACACCATCAAGAATACAATATTTTGAAGCTTTCAGTTTTAATGATCTACTTTTACCTTTGGGCACTTCTGGTGGAGGATTTAGATGCTGCAATACATAAACTATGTTGGAGTACCATGGAGACGAAGTGAACATGTATGACACCTGTACCTATGAATCTTCTGCTTGTTCTTCGGAGAGGGAAACAATCATTTTGATATCTAATGCATGCAAATTAGATTCGGCCATGTGCTTGGCCAAACCCTATCTCTTAATGAGATTTGTTGGCTTTATATCCAGATCGTATTCTAACATTGCTACTATCCATTTTCCCCTCCTACCCTCTCGATCAATCTGCATAAGGACTTCCTTTACTGTTGTTGTTGGAACATAGGCTATAATGTGGGAATGCATAATGTATACCGGAAGTCTTTAAGCGCTTTCACGAAAGCCAAAGCCTACTTCTCAATAATTTTGTATTTCAGGGTTGCATCCCTTATTGTTCGACTAAAAAAAGTTATGGGCTATTCATTTTTCTGATCCTTCTTTTGCATTAGGACAACTGCTAAAGTATGCTTAGAAGTGAATGAAAACATAATAAAATATGAAGTATAATCAGGACTAATCAAAGTAGGAGCAGTAGATAATGAAAATTTGACCACATTGAAATACTTCTTGGCATCTTCAGACAATCTTACCTCACTGTCCTTTTTCAGCATGTATGTCATCTCTCTCAAATGTTCAGCGAGATTGGGGATGAACCTCCTCAAAAAGTTAATTTTCCCATTAAATGACTAAATTTATTTTTTGTTCCTCGATAAATCTAACTGTTGAATGGCTTAAACTTTTGCAGGGTCAATACATATGCTATCTTTGGAGATGACGTGCCCCGATAGCTTGCCTTCCTCCATGGAAAACAGGCTCTTTTTAGGATTCAGCGAAATGCTGAATTGTCTGCATCTCTGAAAGACAATTCTTAGATGATGTAAGTGTTCCTCGTCAAATTTAGAAAAAATTGTGAGATCATCTAAATAAATAACCAAAAAAACATCATTTTCGTTGGCGAAATCAATGTTCATAGCCCATTGAAATGTCGCCCCTATATTCTTCAATCCAAACGACATTTTGGCGTACATAAATGTACCCCATGGTGTTGTGACAACTGTTTTCAAATGATGTTGGGTTGTGTTATATTCTTTCCACGACTAGCCCACGTAGTTAACTGGGGGGTTAGAGGGGGGGCAGAGCCCCCCCTTCATTGCGCTGATTGCATAGTGGTTGGGGGGGGGGGGTCATAGGGGGTTTGAGGAAAATTTTGTCTTTGGACCCTATATTAGGTTGGGCGGACCTACCTATGGTTTTGTGCATGATTTTCACACATGGTTTTGGACATGATGGTTTTCGGTCCATGGTTTTGGACGCGATGGTTTTTGGTCCATGGTATTGGATGCTTCGACATGTATAAATATGTATTGTAACATTGAAAGGAACATAATGAAAAATCAAGCTGGTAGTCCCGATTTTGGTACAGAGGGAAAATCTCTGTGGATATGTGTTTTATGTGTTATGCTCTCGCATTGTTTATTTTTCTGTGTTCTTAGAATTCGTATGCAGGTAATTTCTGTACGGGGTTAAAAGCTACATTTGGTATCAGAGATGTTTTGGCTTCAATGGGACGCCTTTGTTGCTGAGGGGTTTCGCTCAGGCCTGTGGTAGACCCTGTTCATTGGGAGATCTGCGGGATCAATTCTCGTGGTGAAAGAAGATGGTGAGCAGTGGAAAGATAGAGATTGATAAATTTAATGGTCAGAGTTCTGAGTTATGGAAACTCAAGATGGAGGATCTATTGGTGGATAAAGATCAGTGGGTCACGGTAGATCCAGGTACTAAACCAATGGGAGTGTCTGATGAAGAATGGAAGAAGTTGGATCAGAAAGCTAAGAGCACAATACGATTGTGTGTCTCAAATTCAGTATTACTGAATGTATCAGGGGAAGCTACGACGAAGGCTTTGTGGGACAAGTTAGGGACTTTGTACCAATCTAAGTCTCCGGTGAATAAATTGTTCCTACGGAAAAAGATGTATAACTTGAGGATGAAAGATGGAGACTCGGTGACAGAACATATGAACACATTTAATACCATGGTAAGTCAGTTATTATCTGTTGATATTAAAATTTCAGATGAAGATAAGTGCATCAGTTTGTTGTGTTTTCTACCAGATTCGTGGGATAGTCTGGTTATTGCAATAGGTAGCAATGCAACTGCCTTACAGTTTGTTGAAATAGTCTCATCCTTGCTGACGGAGGAGATGGGATGGAAAAATATGGAGAGCCAGAATGGTGATGCCTTGTCTGTACGAGGACGGTCCCAGAACAAAAACAAAAATAAGTCATCGAGTGGGAGATATAAATATGGAGGGAGATCTAAATCTCAAGGAAAACCTGTAAAGGTGGTCTTCTGGAAATGCGAAAAGGAAGGGCACCACAAAATGGATTTTAAATCTAAAGCTCCTGGCAAAGGAAAGGGATCTGATGATGCTCCTTCTGCAGAGGCGAAAACCACCTCAGATGAAGGTGGGGATGTGTACTTGGCTTCTTCAAGTACACATGTAGATCATGAGGCATGGTTGATTGACTCAAGTGCATCCTTTCACTTCACTCCCCATAGAGAGTGGTTCTGTGAGTATGAGAAATATGATGGTGGTGATGTCTTCTTGAGGGATGACATGAAGGCTAGAATCGTTGGTTGTGGAAAAGTAAAGTTGAAGTTGCAAGGTGGAAGGGTTAGAACACTTCCGGATGTTCTGCATATTCCGGCATTGGCCAGAAATCTGATTTCTATAAGAAAGCTGGATGATGCAGGTGTAAAAACAATGTTCGAGAAGGATACCTGCAAGATTTTTCGGGGAGCACTGGTATTGATGCGGGTAGTTCGGATTGGAACTCTGTACAAGCTGCAAGGTAGCACTGTTGTTGATGGGTGCAATAGTTTTGTGGTTCCTGAAAGAGGAGCAGAAAATCTAGTGGTCTCTGGAGAGAAGACCATGCTATGGCATCAAAGGCTTGGACATATTGGAGAGAAGGGCCTTCGAATACTTCATGGTAAAGGTATGGTAGATGGTATGAGTAATAGCTCTCTGGATTTTGATTTCTGTGAAAATTGTGTATATGGGAAGCAGAATCGCGTGAGTTTCCCCTCTGGTGGTAAGAGGGCGAAACAAATATTATAACTTGTGCACGTGATGTGTTGGACATGTGAAGGTTCCATCACTGGGTAAGTCTGTGTAGTATGTATCATTTATAGATAACTTCTCAAGTAATACATGGATATATTTCCTTAAGAAGAAATCTAAAGTCTTTGACATGTTTAAAGAATTTAAGGCTATGGTGGAAAACCAGACAGAGAAGAAGATAAAGGTGTTGAGGATAGATAACGGTGGAGAGTTTTGCAATAAGGAATTTGAAGAATTCTATAAGAAGTGTGGTATAGCACGACAAAAGACTACTCCATACACACTTGAGCAAAATGGAGTTGCATAAAGAATGAACAAGACGTTGATGGAAAGGGAAAGAAGCATGCTCATTGGTGTCGGGTTAGGAAAAGAATTCTGGGCATAGGCGGTGGAGACAAAATGTTACCTGGTCAACAGATCACCTTCATCAGCGTTGGAGGATAAGACTCCACAAGAGGTATGGACTGGTAAGAAACCCTCTCTTTCACATCTGAGGGCATTTGGATGTGATGCATATGTACATGTTCCAAAGGAGTAAATAACCAAGTTGGATAGTAAATCTGAAAAGTGCATCTTTATTGGGTATAAGGATGGTTTAAAGGGTTATAAGCTTTGGAACCCAGTAGCAAGGAAGGTTGTGTACAGGCAAGATGTGGTGTTCAGAGAGGTGAAAGATGTTATTAAACATGAAGTCCAACCAAAGGAACCTGAGAAGATAGAGTTTGAGCTTAAGGAGGAAGAATCAGACTCTGCAGCAGTGGACGAATCAAAAGATGAAGAGCCACAAACTCCGGGTGTGAGAATATCAGTTCGAGAAAGAAGGTAGCTGGAAAGGTATAGTCCATCTACTTTCTGTTCAATTTTTGCTTTATCTATTGCTAACGATGATCCCAGAACTATGAAGGACGCAGTAGATTCAGAGGATGGAAAACTCTGGAAAGAGGCCATGGTTGATGAAATGGCATCTTTGCACAAAAATGAGGCTTGGGATCTGGTGGAGTTGTCGGCTGGAGGGAAACCCATTGGCAGCAAATGGGTGTTCAAGAAGAAGACAAATGTAGAAGGAAAGGTGGAGAAATACAAAGCTCGGTTGGTAGAAAAAGGTTATTCCCAGGTGCAAGGAATTGATTTTGGTGATATTTTTTCTCCTTTTGCCAAGGTAGCTTCTATTAGATTACTTTTATCTATTTCTGCTGCTTTTGATTTCGAGGTAGAACAGATGGATTTGAAGACAACATTTCTTCACGGGGATTTGGAAGAGGAGATCTACATGAAGCAACCTGAAGGTTTTGCGGTGAAGGGTAAGAAAGAAATGGTATGCAAGTTAAAGAAGTCTCTGTATGGGTTAAAACAATCACCAAGGATGTGGTATCAGAAATTTGATACATTTATACGGGGACTTGGCTTCACCAGAAGCAAAGTAGATCACTGTGTGTATTTTAAATCAATTGGTGACCGTGTTATTTATCTGTTCTTGTATGTGGATGATATGTTGCTGGTTGGAAATGACAAAGAAATTATACAGGATTTGAAGACCCAATTGTCCTCCAAATTCGACATGAAAGATCTTGGTGCTGTAAACTATATTTTGGGCATGGAAATTAAAAGAGACAAGGAAAAGAGGAAGCTATGGTTAAACTAGAGGAAGTATGTCGAGACAATACTATAGAGGTTTAATATGCAGGATAGTAAACTGGCGAAGGTTCCTATTCCTGTAGGTGTGAGGTTATCTGCTAAACAGTGTCCCAAGACACAAGAAGAGGAAGAGGACATGTCTCGTGTTCCATATGCAAGTGCAGTTGGTAGGCTGATGTATGCAATGGTCTGTACTAGACCAGACATTGCACATGTAGTAGGAGTATTGAGCAACTTTATGTCAAAACCAGGGAAGAAGAACTAGACAACAATGAAGCGGGTTTTCAGGTATTTGCGTGGCACTAGTGATTATGGTTTGTGCTACCAAGGACAACCAGGATTGGACAAAGTGTTGGATATTCGTGGCTTTGGTGATGCAGACTGGGTTGGAGATCTAGATCAGAGAAGATCTACAACTGGGTATATGTTTAACCTATTTGGAGGTGCATTCAGTTGGATGAGTAAGAAACAATCTGTAATGGCACTATCAACTACAGAGGCAGAATACATGGTAGCCACTCATGCAAGCAAGGAAGCAGTTTGGTTGCAGAGATTGTGTTCAAGTATGGGGTTGGTACAGGGAGCTATAAGGATAGACTATTATAGCCAAAGTGAAATTTTCTTGGCAAAGAACCCTACTTACCATTCAAAGACAAATCACATTGATGTTCAGTATCACTTTGTGAGGGATATGATATAAGACAAAAAGGTGTTGCTGGTAAAGGTGGACACTTTGAAGAATACTGCATTTGCATTGAAAAAATCTGTGAGCTTTGAGAAGTTCTCTTGGTGTAGAGAAGCAATGGGCATTGCAGGGCTAGATAAATGACTAAGCTCTCTTGTGGCCCCCTGTGGAAAGAAAACAACAAGTGGGAGAATGTTGGGTTGTGTTATATTCTTTCCATGACCAGCCCACGTAGTTAACCGGGGGGTTAGAGGGGGGCAGAGCCCCCCCTCGTTGCGCTGATTGTGTAGTGGGGGAGGGGTCACAGGGATTTTTAGGGGTGCACATACCCCCCCCCTTAGGGTCTGGGGCAGCACCCTGGAAAATTTTGTTTTTTGGACCCTATATTAGGTTGGGCAGGCCTACCTATGGTTTTGTGCATGATTTTCGCACATGGTTTTGGAGGCGATGGTTTTCGGTACATGGTTTTAGACGCGATGGTTTTTGGTCCATGGTATTGGATGCTTTGACATGTATAAATATGTATTGTAACATTGAAAGGAACATAATGAAAAATCAAGCTGGTAGTCCCGTTTTGGGATCTAGGGAAAATCTCTATGTATATGTGTTATGCTCTTGCATTGTTTATTTTTTTGTGTTCTTAGAATTCGTATGCAGGTAATTTCTGTACGGGGTTAAAACCTACAAATGATCATCCTTGTGCACTAAAATTTGATTGTAGCTCGAGTATTGATCAAGTAATGGCATCTTAGAAGACCCAACTACCCTCTGTAGGATATAGTCCATCTTCGGTAGGGGATAATTGTCCTTCAAGGATACTTTGTTTAAATTTCTGAAATCGATACAAAGATGAATTTCCCCGTTCTTCTTTCTCAGTGGCACAAGATTTAACATCCATTCAAAAAAATGAATAGGAACTATAATACCAGATTTGTATAGTCTATTTACCTCTTTCTCAATAGATTGCAATAATTTAGGGTTAATCCCCCCTCATCTTCGGACGGAATGGATTTTGATCAGGCTTAACCGATATACTGTGTTGAATGATGTTCTTATCATACGCCTTTAAATCTGAATAGTCCCAAGAAAATACATAAGAAAATTTTGTCATCAAAGCAATGTACATACGTTTCATCCGAGGAGATAAAGACTTTGACAATATTACCATCTTGGGCTTGTCTGTTGTTCCAATGTTTACATCTTCAACACCTTTTTCTGTAGGGACCATGGTGGGATTTTTAGCGACATCATCACGTTCAAATTACTCTTCCAAAGGTACAAGACCTCGTGGAATGTTATTGTCTTTCAACTGCAACACTTCAACCTCGGTGCCTTCAATTTCCTGCTCATTTTCATCACGTGCATCATCAATATGGGAATTTAGAAATTCGTCCTCCATCTGCAAAAAGTTATTAATCTACTTGTCGCCCCAAAACACTTGCCAATATCTCAGATTTTCAAGGACAGTTGGGAAGTGTTTAACATGAATTGAATACTTCTTATTGGAGTGGATGGGGATCTTAAACATACTTGCTGTAGTAGCAAGGGAATCAACCATAAAATTATGAGTTCTAGGAATCAAAGACAAAGTGTACTCTGAAAAAGTTCTAAGAATGTCAAGGACAACATTTCGGTAAGCTCTCATCCTTGGATGCTTGGCCTGATACTCCCCTTTTACCTGTTTAATCACAAGATCAGTGTCGCCATAAACTGAATTTTTGTTTGCTCCTAGTTTCTATTTTAAGGCCAACAGTCAATGCTTCGTACTTAGCCTCGTTATTCGAGCAATCAAAATCCAACTTATAAGAACTTAATATTACATTTCGAGGGACTTTACCTGACTGATGCAAAGGACCATGAATCCACATGCCAATCCCAGCTCCTTCTTTACCCAATGCACCATCAAACTCCATGGTCCAGAGACCATCTTCTTCATCCGGAAACTGAAATTTGGAGGGCTGATCTGTCTAACTTTTTGGAGGATGACTTGTTGTCTCAACAATCTCTATTTTGTGCACTGACTCAACAATATTTTTAGTTGAACTTTCCGACTGCAAACACTCTACATTTAGTTCTTTTTCTTCAGCAATCAAATCTTCCTGTACACTACTTATAACATCCGAAACTTATGAAATTTCTACAAGCTGACTATCATCATCTATTGGATTCATATCACTATACAAAATGAAAGACTCTAGGTCGGTATGTACAACGTGGATGGGGTGATTATTTGGTCTTTCTTTGCTATTAATCATGAATTTCATCTTCTTCTACTGCAATACTTTTCTAAGATGCCCAAATACCAGTATAGTAGCATTTGAAAAATCAAGTTGCAAGGTTCCTTTCAGCTTTGCTCCCCAAGACTGTGAAAGCAACATGCCAAACCGTGGAGGTATATCAACGACCACTACATCCATCAAAACATTCTTGGCTGGAATTTGATCGAGGGACACTACTAGATCTTTGATAAGGCCAAGGCATTTGACTCTTCTCGAATCAAATGGATACAAGTCATGGTAGGGTTGGGTGATGTCTAATCATAGTTTGTCCGTAATAGATTTTGGCATCAGGTTATGTGAGGCACCGAAATCTAACATGCCATTGTGGAGTATAAACTCATGGAGTTTCAAACTAAGATAGAAAGGGGGAACTTCACTATCCTCAAGACTTCCCTCTACAGCTGGACCAAATAAAATTGCAAGTTCATCATTGGCAACATTGACAATATCTGACATTTGATCTACTTTCAATATCTTAGCAATTTGAGATTGGTACTTTTCATTTTTGACTAGTTGAGTTAGAGGAATTGAAACCTTGAATTTGAAAATTTCATTCTCTAAACTAAACAGATTGGATTGCTTGTATACCTCTTTTGTTGCGGTGTCCTTCCTTTCAGGCTGTCCTTTGGCTTGAGACTCCTTTTTTCTGACTTTTGGTTTGAACTTCCTTGTCTTTCCTCACATTACTGGTAGAAGCTTCATTGTTTTTATCCCGACTCAGAATGACAATCTCTTTTTCTCTGTTTTGATCTGCTTCTTTATCCTGTGTATCTTTCTGAGAATTCTGCCTTTTCTGATGCAATGTGACAGACACATTTCTTCTCCTCAAGTTGTATTGTTTCTGAAAGTGATTGAGGGCATTCTGATATCCCCTTTGATACTCTTCGGTCTGCACTGCCCATGAATCATCATTAGCAAGGAAAAAGCTGTTGATCACTCGGTGTTACTGATTCCTGATAAAACTGATATTCCTCAGTTTGAAAGGTAGGTAATTCATCTTCCTCAGACAAATGATTAGCCTCAACAATTTCTTCTTCGTCCTCTTTCGGACCTTGTGTGTAGTTTTGCTGAAATGGTGTTTTGATTTGTCCTTGAGGGTCCTGATTTTTCTGTTCTTTCTGCTTATTTCTGAACTTTGATTGCCATTGTCCCCTGTTGTTTGGATTCCTTATCGAAGGCTCTGTGTGTATGTCAACAATAGTCAGTCTGTTCATCATTCTTTCCATTGATTTAATCAGAGTGTCAAGCTTTACCTCAGAAGAAGAAGAAGACTCCTCCTTAACAGTAACATTCTTCTCAGGTTTCTCTAGTTTTATTTCAGACTCCTCGATCATTAAATTAGCTTCCACACTTACATCATTGTACTACATTTCTTCTAAAGTTGCAAGATCTCTCTCCCTAAGCTGATATGCCATGTCTAGATCGAAGGCATCAGGATAGTGGAGGAGGGCTAAACCAGGGGGAGGTTTCATATCATTAGGAATGGAATTGTACACCAGATTGAACCTTGTTGTAAACTCCTGCACTATCTCATTTGGGTTTATTTTCATGGAATTATACTCAGCCAAAATCTGTAATAGATTTTTCTTCTCCTGCCACCAGGCTAAGAACATATCTATCAAACACTGAGAACTATTGATGGAATTATCTTCCAAACTGTGAAACCATTTCTTTACATCTTCGGAAAAACTCTGGGCTATGATTCTCATCTTTTCATCCTCATAATCAACCTCTTCAAGGTCGATGAAATCTATCAGTTTGTCAATATGTTGTTGCGCTGTGATCTCTAAATTTCCATCAGAAAGAGGGAGTCTTTGACCACAGTTTTGAGGTAGGGCAACAAGTTGACCAGGTAATAGTAGAGGGGCAAACTGTGCCATGACTACTGGAGGAGGTAGTAGAGGTACTACAATGGGCTATGTTGATGGAGATGATGACACTAATGGAGGTGGTGGTAAACTAACAATGGAAGATGATGTAACGAATGTGTTTGGAGATGAGGTGGAGTATGAAGCAATATCTAGGTTTTCAAGATGATATTGAGTATAAGCTTTCTCGGTAGTGATTTGAAGTTGGTCAGCTAGGCTTTGAAGTTGATCAAAGTTCAACCACAACCCATGATCAATTTTGGAAAAGAGGGATTTAGAAGATGGGAGGTAGGAATAAAACCTAATAGGGTCAAAAACCACTTCCAAAAGGGAAGACTCAGATTTTGATTGAAACAAAGATAGCTCAAACTGATTTATCGAAAGAAATATCTTCAAAATTCAATAATTGATCAGGTAGAGATGTAGTTTTTACTAATTTTCGAGGTTAACTTTCAGGAATAGGGGATTTGAGTTTCCTAAGTAGCTTCTCTGGATCATCAACAATAGGAGGTGGATTTGGGTCAGGATTTGACCTCGTGTGTGTTTTAGGAGGCAGAGTTTTTACACCTTGAACTTGATGTGATTTCTTAAATCAACCTTCTTTGGATACTGGAATCTGTCACCCACATAACCATTCTTGAAAGCACTTATAGAACTAATCCCAAGAATAATATAATAGTCCTTTCCCCAGAAACGTCGCCAAAATGTTATCCTCCACAATGTCCCAGGTTGATAAGCAGATCGACGGAGGTAACCACAAACCAAGCTTTAAGTTTGGTAGCTAGCCCTACCAAACCAGATAGGGATCTCTCTATGAAATCACAGCCAAGAGATGACTGGAATGTAAAGGATTTTATGCTAGATAGCTAGGCTCACGTAGGTTTTGGAAAATTTAGGGTTTTGTTGTTGGATAAGGGAGAAAAACCAGGTAGCTAGGTCAACAGGATCAAAGGGTTACAACAAAAAAAGATATAAAGGAGAAAGGTAGCAATACTTTTATGATGGATCTGAGGGTTTGTCGGTGTAGTGTAGTGTTTAGAAGAAGCTAAAGGTCTTAATGAGCATGAAACATGAATTCATTAAGCAAGAAAGAAAGTAACACATAATGATTTTTCCATCAAAACAAAGCTTTATGCACAGAATTCTGTTTATAAACCATAAGGAAAACCATTGAAGAATTGATGAAGATGAATATATTTCATATAAATTTATAACAGAGAGGAAACAACATCACAAACTTACTACACATGAATTCCTAGATAATAGTTGTACACTGTATCTTTTGTTTTCCAGAAAATATCCAAGTACAAGCTACAATAATTCTCTCCTCTCATGTCCAACCTATTCTATCATTGATCAAATGATTCATAAATACCAAAATAACATCTCCCCACTCTCAAGGGTCGAATCCATGACTCTAGGAACTATTCCATTAGGGGTTCTAACCAAACCCTAATGTCTAGGGAGGTTTAAAACAACTCCTCCATTTAACTTTGACTCTAACCACTCTCATAAATGAGTCCAAATTTACATCAAAACAACTTAAGAAGACTAATTACCAACTATTACATCATTTAATTACTCAGTTACATCATCTACATAAGTAAAAAGTGAAACTAGGTCAAATTGATGAAGAAAATCACCCTCCTCGAAAAAGCGCAACTAATATGAACTGAACTCCGAATTGGGCTCATGACAGCTCATTGGAAATATCTTTCTATATGCTACACAATGGACTCCTCAATCACTAAAAATGATCAAGTATAACCCCTCAAAAATCAATTCTCCCAAGATTGGTCAAAAAGTGTAGCCTTGCCTCAAAAAACAGGGCACAAAGGTGTTTTTTAGGTGGTTTTTTGGCCATTTTCACCCCACATTTCTTCTTCTTCACTGTAGACCTACTAGATCAGCCAATTTCTATTTGAGTAGGGGTGCTGATGATGAAATAGGTCTAATAGGCTGGTTGGAAGAAGGCAAAAAGACCTCTGCTTCAATGAATGTCTCCCAAGTAAGGTTTAGTTGCTTAAGATGATGAAGGACAATAATCTCGATGAGGAAGTGATGAAAGAGGTTGTTTTGCTATAGCTTACTGTTTCTATGCTGCAATTTGTATGCCATCTTGTCTAGGATTCTATACAGGTAGTAGGGTATGTTGAGTAGTTTCACCCTAGTAAAATGCATAAGCAGTCTGATGTGATAGTTGTAGAGCCTAGAGAATCTCCCCTCACAAGTGAAATATTTCATTATGATCTTCATCAAAGGTGAAAATATGCCAAGGAGATGGTGAAAAGGAAAGATTTTCTTGATGATGTCTTTGTATGGAGCTTTGAGGTAGGGTTGATACAGTTGAGCATCCAATTATTGAGTCTTAAACCACTTTTCACCAATGTTTGGCATTCTTGTGTCTGTTGCTATGATGTTAGCTGAGATGACAAAAGTTACCCTTGCAATTGTGACTTTATGCTTTCTGAGGTTTGTGACAAACAAGCTGGTCAATTCAACATGATATTGAAATTTTTGCACTAACTCAAAAAACTCAAGACACCCTACATGTTGAAAACACTTCTTTGCAAGTTGTGAAGACATCAACTCCTGAGTATTCAGAGGTTCATACATTGACACCTTTCCATCCTTGTTATAATTTTTCTTCTCCTCCTCCATAATCTCCTCCTCCATAGCAAAATGTGAATACAAATCTTAAGGGGAAAAACAGGGGAAGGGAAAGAGGAAATAAGATGATGGGGTTAGAGAAGGGAATTAAGTGTGGAAAAATTTAGGGAGATAGGGAAGGGTGTGAGGGAGTGTTAGGAAGTGATAGGGAGTGAAATGAGTGGGGGATATGGGCTGTAGAATTTATTCATAGGCCCAAGGTATTAGGCTACCAAAAATGCAGCATAGGGGTAGGGTTTGGTTTTAGTGATTTAGGGAGTATGAGTGTGGGGTATTGGGGCCTTTACAGAATAGATATGAGTGTGTAAGAGGGCAAGGAGATGAAAATGAGAGGAAAGCAGGGGTTTGAGGGTTTAAAATCCAGCAATGAAGAGTGCTACAGAAAATCGTAACGTAGGGGCGAAAGAGGAGGTATACACCATAGAAAATATGAAATAAAGAGATTGGAAAGAATTTGAGCCGTCAACTTACTTGATTAACCCTTTTAGAGATTTGATTTTCCCTTGAAAACCCTTGGAAATTCACTTAATGACCCTTGAAGAAAAGCGTAGCGTTCATAGGGAAAAGTGCAGTGTTCACTGCAAAAAACGCATTGTGTAGGGAAAAGTGCAGCGTGCCCAATGGAAAGCGCAACGAAATGGCTTAAAAACACAATGAAAGAGCTGAAACACACTTTTTGGAATGTCTTTGCCCTATAAATGGTGAGGAAGTGATTGATGATGAGAGAGAACTTCTTTAGCAATGAAATATATGAGAGAAATTAAACAATGATGGTCTTGTATAGCTTGTAAAGTTGATTCCTTTCATAGTAATGGGGTGGCCCACACTATGCCTTTCTCACTTTTGCATTGGAAACCATGCAACTTAGGAACCTTTGAATACATCTTGAGATTATTTGAAACTTATTACAAAATATTAATTTGAAATAAAACCTTTTTGAACCAATTTGTATCACTACTCCTTTACATGCCAAATTTATGAATGGAATGAGAAATTCAATTACTGAAACCCTAGTGACCTAATGGATGATAAAGTGCTTGATGAATACCATGATAATGAAACTAAGATGACCATAAATATTTTCAGAGATGGCACATCCAAATGTATGATGACAGTGACCAAGACATGGCAATTTGTAAAGGAGTAATTGACAACCTAGACACAGTAACCAATGACCAAAGTTTTTGAATGGAAGACCTAGTAAAATGATAAAAAATTGACCTTCAACCTTAATGGACATTCTGAAAGAGAAAATTTGATCACTGGTGGCAGGAAAAACTCACTGACACTAACAGCTGGGACTTGTACTCCGAACAGTTTGAGGTCTAGTTGGGACTTCACATCGGGGAGATCCCTTGAAAGTTTGTGGGTCCAACATTGTCAACATAGTTAAAATAACATATTAGAATCTATTATTTATATCATTTTACAATTTTTATATTAATATTGATAGCATGCAACACATAGTCAAAAACCAACACCCAGTTGCACACAACAAACAATCACTAGAAAACACCACACTCTATAACAGAGTATTTATATCATTTTACAATTCTTATATTAATATTGATAGCATGCAACACATAGTCAACAACCAACACCTAGTCGCACACAACAAACAATCACTAGAGACCACCACACTCTATAACAGAGTTCCATTTTTTTTTTTACACAATTCATATATTAATATTGATAGCATGCAACACATAGTCAACAACCAACACCTAGTCGCACACAACAAACAATCACTAGAAACCACCACACTCTATAACAGAGTTCCATTTTTATTTTTATTATTATTATTATTATTATTTATTTATTTATTATTATTATTATTATTTATTTTTTATTTTCCAAAGGTTCATTGTAGAACCTTTGTTTTGATATCACTCTGTAATGCTCCCTCCCACCCCCTTAGAATTCCCAGGTTGTTAGGAGGCGTTACTTTTAATTAATGCAACCTCGAACGCCTCATCAGGGAAGTGGTGTTACAAAATTTATTCTTTCCCAAAGTTAGCAGAATTAAGTTTGGACAACACCATCACATTCAACTCATCAAGATATTTTTCAACAGTATAAATTTTACCTCAATCTGACTCTTGTATTTAAAGTTATGCCCTTTTAAATATTGGCCATCTAACCTTTTCCACGTCAATAGGGGCTACCATGTGGCACCCACATGAGAACCATGTGATGTTGCCACGTCAACCATGACACCCACATGGTGCTTATGCAGCTTATTGGTGCATATTATGTGGCACTTGCCACATTAGATTTACTCACGGGTCCCACTTGCCCGACTTCTTGTACAAATCATGAATTTCCTTTATATCTGGCCATAGGAGATATCTGAGTGTGCAAGCAGTTTGTGATTGACAGATCTCCCAGACCCCTAGATCCATAGATACATCTAGCTCACCACAATTCCGCAATACTTATCCGAGTCTAGCCCACATATGGCTCCAAGACTTGAACACCTCGACGACCCCACCCCAGATATTACCCTTTTCATATGACGTATCTAGATTGTTTCACATTCAATGCTTCCACAAAATTCATAAGCACAAAAGTCCCGGATGTTTGGATTCTCAGATACATCCCCTGGACATAACGTGCATCCAGATCCAAGCCTTGAAAACTTCCACGGTCCCCACCATAGATATCACCCTTTTTGTGTGACATATCTAAATCATTTCACATCCAATGCATCCATGAAATACATAAACACAAATGCCTTGGATGTTTGGATTCCTGGATCATCCATTGGACATAAAGTGCATGCATTTAGATATAAACCTTCTAAAGGACTTATTCAAACCCAGATGCAAGCCTGGATTTTATAACATTCAACTTAGAAATGATAAGGGATTACTTGGTATCCCAGGTCATCCATGAAGTAAAGTGTTGCTCAGAACATTGGCTTCGTCATAAATGAACTCTTCATTCCACCACAAATAGGCCATTATTTTACATAGTCATAACATGATAAGTGTAATACCGTCCTCCCACATCTACCCAAGTAACTGACTAACCAAGGTAAACATGCAACGAGAGGCTACTATACTTGAATTCGACCTCCTAGGTGATCTTAAGGAAATGGAATCAATGGAAACACAACAAATAGATCTTCCACATCAGCTACATGATCACTGAGAACCATGCCAACACTCTAGGCAACTTTCCCCTAGGTCCCACTGAAACTTCTGATCACTTGCCCTCTGGACTCTCTCATGCTATGGGAATGCCAACATCCAGGGACCTATGGACGCTATCACAGGCCTGCATGCAAGTGTGCAGGGACCTTTTTTTCTAGTTTTGTGCCGGCGTCCCCGGGATTTGAGCCACTTTTTATGGCCCATAGCCCAGGTCATTACCGAGAATGGAATGATATCTTAAGAGTAGTGAAATAACAGGGAAACAATGTAGTATAAGTAATAGTTAAATAAGCCCTTAACCAAACCCCTACTAGCCATGAGAGGCATTTCGTCAAACATATCGCAAACATGTAGTCTATAGCTGTAAACAAGATAATTAAAGATAAGGATCTCATACTTATCTGAGAATTGACAAGAACCATTTTCCCCTCATGTCTTTTGCTGCATTACCATCTATTAGGTCCTAGATACATCGTCCATTCATTTACAAGTAAAAACATACTTAGAGCCATATATAGCTGTTGTCATAAAACATACATATAGCCAACATAGTAACAACATAAATACCATAAAGATATTAGCCATAAAATCCACATATAAACCAATACATTTACACATGAAACCAAGGGAATGAATTTCTCATTAATGAATGCAAAAACCAACTGGAGATGGGACTACCACGTTCCACCCGAACATAGATTGGCTGAGCCAAATCTCTCTTAAGCCAATCAACCTCGTGCCATATTCCAAGCTTGAATGTGGGACTCATAACCAACCGAAAAGAACCAAACAAGCATGGATGCCTCCTAGTCTCTCAGGCTTTATCGTAATCCACAGTTCAATCTAGGGATCACTAGGCCCTACACCAAGACCCACTCTCCAGGCTTTACCGTACATCTCATCTCGGGACTACTAGGCCCAGCGGAGAGCAATCCACCTCTTGGATATACCGTATATCCTGCCATTCACCGGTAAGGATTCCTAGGCCCATCAAGACACATAATACTGGATTTACCGCAACCCGTAGTCTCACTCAGGGGTTACTAGGCTAGTGGCTTTACCATTATCTACAATTCAGTTGAGGGGCTATTAGGCCATGTGTTTTTCATTTCGGAGATCCACCCCACTCAGCGTCGAATCCATCCCACAATCCAACTCAGCCGAGGTATGAGAACCCATATCATCAAGTCTATCAGGAAATGGCAAGGCTAGGCTGAAGAACACTGTCACACTTGGAAAAACCCATGCCATGACATAAAACAACCACATGCAACACCATGTACACCAAAATTAGCAAGGAAAATACACATGAAAATTGATACCTATAATGAATCCTGTTGTAGTTGCTCGATCCTGCCTTTCTTTGCTTGATCTTTGCTTCCTCTTGCTTTCTTTCCCTTTCTTGCTCCAGTGCCAAAGTGCTCCAAGAAAACTCTAATTGTCCAAGAGTGAGTGAGAGAGAGAATAATGAGAGAGCTCCAAAACTGAAGTGACAAAAGGTTCCTAACTGACCCTCATAAGTCGTTTTATTAATGAGGCCTCTATTTTTCTTCATTTTCCATTATTTTCCTTCAATTTCCTCCTCACATGCAACCTGTGACCTTTCACCCCCTTTTTCTCCTTATTTCCATTATTTTCATAAATAAATGTGTCAAAATGTCATTTTTCCTTTCCAAAGCGTTAGCCATTTCCTTTACCAATTTCCTTAGCCATAAACAACCAAATGAACACCCCCTAGGACGTCTTACACAACGTTCAACTTGGAATAAGTGTCTCACCAATTTTTTATTTTTTATTTTTTTGTTTTTATTTTTATTTTATTTATTTATTTTTTTGAACATTGAATTTTCACAGGTCTGTTACAAGAAGTAAGGTTATCAACATGCCTTATAACAAGCACAAGAGTGAGCCTAGCCATGGTTAAAACTACGTTGTAATTTCAAACACAACATCATATTAACCCACATATTGGGTCCGAAGCAACACTATCAGATCCACTGATATATTATACATTATATCATTTACAATCCCTTGCCAAGAGAGACAATCAATACTTTGTAAGCATAGAATTCCATGGTACACATAACATAACAAACCATGATAAATATCACACAATGATAGTCATTTGATCATGTTAAACAATTAGACATAAACATATAAATGACTCTACAACTCTAGAACATATCAACTAACACAAATTTTGTAATCCCTTCAACCATGACAAAACATCAATATTTCATTATAAATAACAAGAAATATCATATTCCTCCATTCACAAAGTTGATACATTCATTGTCACATATCACAACACATCATTCATCATTCACCGTGCGACATGTGTACAAGTAAATATACTTATATTATTACCTTGAGTGGATGGAAACTAAGGGAGGGAATTCTATTCTCCACCCAATAGCAGGCCAACTACACTACAATATTTCTTGTAGCTCACCACTCTTGAGTGGGATTCAGAGTCTAAAGAGTTAATTGTTTAGGAGAATTCTCACGAATAACTAGTCAAACTGATGGTAAGAGGAGGACTCCACTTTCTAGGTGGTTTATTAACTGCCTCCAGTAGTAAGCACCAGAGTGATTCTCTGTCCCAATAGAAATCAACCATAGGAATTCATCTAGTGCTTAGTGAGTTACAACTCAGTTATAGGATAATGAATACATTATCTGGGTGGTTTATCAGTTGGCTTCTATAATATAGAATTGCAATACTCAAGAGCCCACTATTTATGTGGTTTATCATCTTACTGATCAAGCACATAAATGTTTTATCAACCCCAAGGCTAGAAATTAGTGGTTTATCAGTCCTTTTAGCTATCACCTAGGTGTCTCAACATGTCAAGTGGTTTATCGATCAACTATCAAGAATCCCAATGGTTTATCAACCCCAAGACAATCACTAAAATGATCGAACTCCATCTCTCACTAGCCAACAAATTTTCAGGCACACATACTTGCCCTAGCAAAACACAGGGAATATTATCCCAAACATAGAACACAGGCTAGAGAAGGTTATTTCCCCTTGGAAAATCCACGTCCACCACAAATCCTGCTCTATGCATTCTCTTGCACTTCAACATTCGCTATTCTTTCTTCTACGAGCTATCTCTTCCTCTGATACCACACTGTATCCACACATTTCTTACCGTGCCACATGCTTGTCTCCCATCGGGCCTTTGCTTCACGTCCCTTACCTGTGTGTTGACCACTCCCACACTTTCCATGAGAACCAGGACTGCATGGGTTCGTCCGTTATCTAGGAAGACGATACCAGAATTCAATGCTTGTAATAGCGATTCCATAAACCCATCAGGGATATAGGTGGTGAAATAAATGCAGTGGATTTGGTGGACAAGAAACTCCTTCTCCTTAGACCTCTAAATCTGTGTCCACTTCTCTCAGCCAGTCATTGTTTACATTTCCACATTATTTAAATGAATTACAATTCGTAGCAATATTTACAAGAGGGATAGAAAAAGGGGTTTTCACATTACTCTCCCATGATGTTTCCTAAAATCAAAGTTTAAGCAAGTTGTTAAAAAAGTAGTTGAACCAAATAATTATTTTATATGTATTAAATAAGGTAGAAATCATGGAGAAGGAGAGGAGAACATTTTGAGTGAAGGGATATCATGAAAAGTAACAAGGAAAGATTGAGTAACACTAAATTGTGATGTTCTTCAAGGTTTGTTCATTTTCTTCATGTTTTGTTTGCACTATTTAGAAGTTCTGATGCTATTCAATGATAATTAGTGTAAATTTTGCAGAGATTTGTGGATGTTTTTCACATACCTTGAAGTGGTCCAAATCATATTTCTCTTTTCTTGTGGGACCTAGTTGTCTGTATATGATTTATTGTAAGATATTAGGCTTCTAAGGACATCTTTGTTCCTGATTCTCACAAGAATATGAAAAAAATAAACATTATACGCATATTATTCTGTAATAATATTTTATTGCTGATTCTTTCTCAGATTGGCTTAATGGAAATTTTACTCTTAAGAATTGGTATTGATGTCCATTTTTATATTTATTCCTATAAATTTAGAAACTTTAAATTTACAAGATAATTTATCATTATTTTATTCTTTTGGCGGATATAAGAAAAATGCTAATATATATATATATATATTGAAAATAAATAACATGTTTCAAGAACTTTGCATCTTGGAATTTGGGTGTAAATTTAAAGGCTATAAAGCGAGGGTAACATTCACCCTTATCTCACTTAGCCTAACAAGGTTCAAGATATTATTATGAGAAGTATCAAAACTTCTGCATCAATAGGTATTTGTGGGGGAGGCTTTGATCATTTCTCTCTACTTCTTTATATGGAGAAGTGAGACTGCAACCTTTTCAATTCTTTAAAATTCAATACAATTTGACTTGAAGAGGAGGAATTGTGATATATGTTTATAAAATAATGGAAAATATATGATGAAGTATCTAAAGAGATAGGGATCAATTTACAACATCTTTGAAGAAGGCTAAAGAGGCAATGGTTGCTTGGGTAACAAAAAAAGAAAGTTTACACTAGGATTTGAAAGAAGTAGAAAGAGCAATTGCATAGATGTTTGAGAAGAATGAAGGAAGGATCTTTGGGGTGGCATGATCTATAAAATTTCATGGATATTCAACTTTAACAATTTATCATAAAAAAGTTTACAACTTTTTGCAAACTTATTTTATGCAATGTTTTATTTAAGGTTAAAATTTAATATTACTATCTTTGCACACTAAACTGAGATGAAAGAATCCCATTGAAACAATACACCATCCAAACAATGAACACAATATATACCATGGGAAAAGTCAACCAAGAGGCAAGGACAATACTTTTCTCTTTTCTTCATAGACACTATAACATGTATGACTATTACATGGTCTTTTCCTTCCTCTACTATGCACCAATATCCCACTCCCTTGCTCCACTCCACTATGGAACAATGATCAATGTAACAATAATGGAACCCTTCCTTTCCTAGTGGCTTAGTATTTAACAATGTCCTTATAATCATTTAGGGTCGAGGTTATTTTTTATGCATGCCTAAAATCCTAAGCAAGGTTAGGGCTTTGGAACCTTTGAATCTTCTTGAAATTCCAAACATGACTAGCTCGACATATGTGAGTAATGGATACTGATGTGGCATCCACTCGATACCATGGTGGCCAATTGATAGGTCAAATTGTTGGAGACATGACTTATCCATTTGAATTTTTATTGAGATGGTGTTCACAGTATTAGAAATATATTTATGTGTAGAACAATATTAAAATATTGTGAACTTTGTTGTAAAGTTTTGACCCCAAAAAGGTCATATTATGCCTCAAATAGGTTATGGGGTTTTTGGAGTCCAAATAAAAAATCAATAATTTCCCATAAATTGGCTTTGTAATTGCAAAACTCCAATTTTTCCACCCACAAAGTACCACAATAGATGAAAAATTATATAGTGATCCACGTTGGACCATAGCTCCTTATTTTTGGAGGATTATATTCCCCAAAATATTTTACTAAAGGAGGTGAGAAAAATTCCTCTAGCTTCTACCTTGAGTGCCATTTTCCCTTGCTTTGAAGTTTTCCTTTTAACCCAACCCACCATAGTTTATGCTACCCTCATCTTATTGTTTTGGAATTCTACTACAAAATCATATCCTCCTCTAACTTTTCCTAAACCTCCATTGCTAAATTCTCTGTGGTAGGTTGTTTGAAGGGAAAAATCCCAAGGGCTAGGGTTTAGAGCCCTAATAGAGCAAAATAAAAGCATAACAAAGAAAACTCATGCAATCTAAGAACTCGAATTCATGAAAGCATGGACTTGAGACATACCCATAGGTCCTATGTTTGAAGTAGATCCAGCAGGGTCCAAACCCTTCACCTTCTTCCAACATGTGAAGACCTGCAAATATATCATAGAGACATAATCAAATCATCGAATTCAAAGTACAAGTACATATATGATAGATCATCATAATCATCATCGCATTATAACATTCATAAGATAACAACACAATTTGGAAAGAGGACATGAATTTCTTTATTAACTGAAAGCAACAAGAATAGGTGAAGCTACAACATGATCTTAGATATATGCACCAACGAAACCTTCCTTTGGATCCATCCAGTCTGAGCCATCAAAGACATTCTCTCCAATATGTGCAAGAAGATTCTAGATAAATAGGTTGAGCATCTGTGCAAGGAAACACAGGTTTATTGTGGACTGGGAGTGCAAGAAGCATGAGAAAAATGCAAATCTGATATGGGAAAAGTTGGGTATAGTATAGATACCTCTCATTAGGAATGAATTAGGCCTAGCCATGGGGTGTACATATACCACAAAAAACTAGTTAATTCGGTTAGGCCACAAGCTCCTTTAGGTGGGATTTCCATATAACTTGTAAACACCACCCAAAAAATAACCTTCTATATATTTTTTCAAGTTTTAACAATGTGTATGTGGGTATAGTTCATAGGAATGGTGTATGTATGCACTTTTATAATGGGAAGAGGCACGTATAGATTTTAAAAATTCTTTTTTGAAATAAGGACAGATCTGCAAGGGGAAAGGGATCTTCCCATGCGATATAACAGGATCTAGTCTAGAAGAGTGATAACATATGCTATAACAAATGCCCCCTAATGTATGAGGCTAGAAGGAGGATTGATGGCTGAAATACATTAAGAATAACAAGGAGGAGTCATTCGAAAGACTTAAGAGGAGATCACCAAATTCTAGTCCATCAAATACCTATAGAAGGATTCAAAAAGAAAACTCATATCTTAGGCAGGCATACCCATGCTCAGAGATAGTAGAGCATGTTTTTTGATGAAATACAATGAAAATACAAGATGTATACATGTGTGATAATAATTAGAAGACAAGATGTATACATGTGTGATAATAATTATAAGAATACATAATGGAACAACATATCATTTCCGCGAAAGAACACAATGAATCTATGTCTCAGTATCATATAGGAGGATGTCTATATAAAATATGTTGTACCAAATTCATATGAATGGCTCAGTGGTATTGTATAAAACCTGGGTGCCAACATATAAGTTGTTGCTGAAAGAGTGTGCAACATATAAGTGTGGATGCCAGTGACAGAAAGTTGAAGGAACTATCAAGTGATCTGAGATGCTGACACAACTAGAGGTCTTAATTGACCATAAATGGTACATTTCTACATTATGGGAATAAATGATTTGAATTTGACCATTTGAGAAATAATTTGATTACTAGTCATTGATGTATACCGTTAACAAACTCGATACAACTCACCAATAATGATAATGAGTGTCAAGGTACCCCAATACAATCTAACAAGTGTGCATAAAGGAGTTGAAGTTGAACACTTGAAATAATCTATCAATTAGGGGACAATGATGTATTCCCATTGTTAATAGTGAAGGAGTCTGCCACTGATGACTGCAAACCCTAAGGTATTGATAAAACAATTTTAGATCTTGTTCCCAGGGTAGTGAGTTGAAGTTGATGCGAAAAGATCCACTGGAAGGAGGGAATTAAGGCCTCCCACATCAACTAGCATGAGTGTAACCTGCATGCCAATAATTTGGAAGCACTTAGATGAATAAGGATGAAGTAAGCACCACCAAGTACATTTCCGGTGTGCACAAGATGAAAGTAATAAATAAAATAAAGTTTATGAATCAACCAATAATGAATGCTGACACATAGGCAAGGAATCCACCAATAGGGTCAAATGGAAACCAAGGTACTAAACGAATCCCAATGTGTGATAATGTAAGTTGACGTCGAACACAAGGGAAACCACCTAGTCAAACACACACGATGTTGGGCAAAAGGTCACCTATCAATGATGTAAATAGGTCTAGGGTTTGTTGAATTCGATAAGAGCAGCCCCGCTAGCAGGAAGTTAATGAGGACCTTATTTACTGACATAAGTATATAACCAAAGAGTTGATATGATACTGAGATTAACTTGATAGACTGGGTATGGATGATAGAAATGAGTCAAGAGACACTGAAAAATGGCTGACGAAAGGCTAACTTCACTTGAATAAAAGCACGATATTTTGTGACTTTAAGGAAGCACAAAATGAACTTTGCATAAGTT
Organism: Pinus tabuliformis; assembly: GCA_031772625.1. Lineage (NCBI taxonomy): Eukaryota > Viridiplantae > Streptophyta > Pinopsida > Pinales > Pinaceae > Pinus > Pinus tabuliformis. The sequence goes on from CM062820.1 coordinate 952,535,497, forward strand.
TGTGATGCACGAGACATCAACAAACTCTCCATATGATTGGAAGGCTAACCAACCTAAGGAGTATTGAATGTAAGACAAGGTTTTTGGATTCCTAATAGTCAAACTAAATCCCAACCCAATGGAGGAAAGGGCACATTTTTAAGTGCTTTGTTCAAGGTTGACACGACTAACTCTGTTGCCAAATTGATGAAATAATTCTTCCCATTCCCTCTCTTTTGTTTTGTAATATTTGATTTTTTGTCTTTTTTCACATTATAAACTCTGAAAAATAATAAAAAAATACCTATAATATATAGCGAAGGGAACAAGTGTCAAACGAAAGCGACTATTTCCTTGGTTTGGAGCATCCCTACGCTCATTGCAAGGTTACGGATGCAGGACAATGACACTCGAGGATTGTTCCCTCTAGGGTTAAAGGTGTCAAGTTGCAAAGGCTAAAGAATGCATGATTTGATCTTGCAAAAAGGTCATGGGAAAAAAATGGCTTCTATGAGAGTAAAACTGGAGCCGACTTAAGGCAAAAAAGGGCGCAAGTGGTCAATATGCAATGTAGTAGTACAACTCAACACATGGGAGCCTCTAGGGTATAAAGTCAAAATAAGAGCAAGGAATAAGAATGAGGCTTCAACACAAAGTCATGATGGAAGTAAAGAGGACTCCCAAGCCTTTACAATATTTTCAACAAGGGAAACATATGCTAGTGAGGTGCTAACTACGAAGCCCATGTAAGAGAGGGTCTACCACTATGTTATGACTTAAACTATGAAGAGTGAAAAATGGTTAAGTGTCACAACATAGTAGGGTCGACGTTATGGCTAAGTACTTCAAAATGAAGTCAAAATGCAATATGCAATGACAAATTGTTCTAACCTATATGCCAGTTAGGGAACGATACCTGCCATGATAGGCTAACGATCGTGGAATCATAACGATAGGAAAAATATCATTAAGTTACATGTAACGTCTTCATTACCCTGTAAAGTACTCCAAAACACTTTGGGATAGGTTTATACATTATAAAATAGTTAAACTATAGAAAAGTGGGTAAAGTTATTTTTATAAATAATTCATAAATAACAATTGAAATTACGATTTTCTCATTTACCTATTCCTGTGTTCAAAAGTGGTTTTTTGTGCTCTAACTTCAATCACTGATTTTGGGAGATTTACTCATTGAAATCAAATTCTGCAAGCTCTAGATAATTATTTATCATATTCTGTTCAATTTGATTAATTTTTGAGTAATTTTAATTGGTTACAATGATTAAAAATTCAACATTATGGATAGGGCTACTATACACAATTTTTGTTATATTTGGTCGCGTATAGAAAGCCATATATGCTAGTTTAATGAAAGAATGTTGCGTATATACAAGACTGACTAGAACAACAAACACATATGCACAAAATTAATTTTTAAATCTTGAATTTTAATGAATCAAATTGTCAAATTTTTACAGAATGATGGCCGTTTGGCGTGAAAGAGAACATGAAGACATTGATAACTTAATTTTAGGAGAACAAGAAGCCATGGATGCTTTGTGATATTGTGGTTTTCTGAAGTTCTTTATGATGTCAAATATGAAGGCTCAGAATAAAATGCTAAACATGCTTATCAACTATTGGTACCTAGAGTAGGGACACTTTATAATCAATTCTATGCCTTTGTAAATTGAGGTAGAGGACATTTACTTTATCACGAGCCTTTCTGAACAAGGAGAAGTGATGAACTTGAAAATACAAGCAAGTAGAGCCCTAAACATCAATGATTATATTGCCATTTATTGTGCACCAGGAACACAAAAAGTAGGGTCTCAAATCCTGATTAGAAGCATCACATATGTAGTTATAAAAATATTTCTTTTCATGATTTGTAGAGTATATGTATCAAGTTTAGTACATCAGGCATCACAACCAACTATGTTCTTAGGAACAGAGTGTTTGAAACTCATTGTTTACGATTGGTGTACTATGATCTTAGGTAATATGAAGAACCAATTGACATCATGCAGACAGGGTAGAACCAAGAAATTTGGTTATGGAACTATATTTTTTTTTTTCATTTTTCTTTGAGTGAATCCCATTATTATGCCCATGTGTAACACCTCATGTCAGTGATCTGAGAAAGCCCCAGATAGCGAAGTGGGCAGATTTGATGAGAAGACTTGGACGAGGCCAAGTTGTAGAAATTTCACCTGTAGAACAAACCGATATATGCAATGTCCTAAAGAATAATACTTGTTCTACTTCTACAAAACATTTTGCGGAAGCATAATCGAAATCATGAGCAACATCAAGTAGAAACATGCATAACTAATCAAGAGAATTAATCACACATAACACAAGATATATCGAGGGGAAAGCACCAGCATGAAACCTCAACCATGTATTATCAATCAAGTGGAAATCTTCTTCACAATACAAGAAGAATTAGCTCTCAAGCTATTCCGTTCTCAATGAACTATGAAGATATGAAGATATGTCTCATGAACCACCCAAGCCCTGTTTATATAGGCTTTCCCTATGGTCCTTACATAGTTTGCTTAGGAAATAATAGCATAAGCATATGCTATTAATTCCAACATACCAAAAACAACCAATGGTCCAACTACGTATTCCTTGAGAACATTAGTTCCTCAACCATGCAAAAACTACTTACTAGAAATAGTTAAGCATCTGATAGTACACTATCCCACATCTGATCTCAACAAGGTCTCTGACAGAACTGACATGCAACAATTATCCATGAGTGAATCCTAAGTTATCTAAAATAATAGTTGTCGCATGCATGCAAGCATTAACAAACTATATTTTATTATTTTAACAACTTGTTAAAATAATCTAACTGGACTTGACTAGTTAGAACTAAGTCAACTGATTCTCTCATTATAGAACTGAACCTTATCTCCTTTAATCAAGGGATAAATTCCTAAATCAAGGGAGAAAATAATTGCATGATCTCACAAAGACTTCAAGTTTAATTTTTCATAATTAATTAACTCATGGAGATTAATTCATTAATATTTTAATTTGCTGTTAAGACCAAAATTAATTTTTCTTCCTATAGATAGACTAGGGACTGCTATAAATAGGAAGGGACCCATAAATGCTATTTTTAGAATTTTCTATTTTTAGCAGTTTCACCTCTCACCTAATGTGGCCAGTGACCTCACTGGCCAAACTGCTATTTTTAGACATGCTATTTTTAGCAGGTCTATTTTTAGCACATTCTAAATTTAGCATTTCTTGTTGCACACTTTTCAACACTCCCTCTCAACAAGAAAGGGATTATCAACAACCCTGATCCTGTCTCTATGGAACTCAAACTTGCCCTTTGACAATGCCTTTGTCAAAATATATGCATCTTGTTCCTCGGTCGAAATATACTGCAACATCATGATCCTCTTGACAACACAATCTCGTAGATGATGATAGCAGATATCTATATGCTTGGACCTGTCATGAAACACTGGATTCTCAGAGAGTTTAATGCAAATCTGATTATCACAATATATCACCGTCAGATCCATCATCTGACCAAACAATCCCACTAGGATCTTCCGCATCCAGATGGCCTCACATGCAGCCTAACTTGCTACCATGTACTCTGCCTCCACTGAGCTAAGTGCAACTGATCTCTGTTTCCAGCTATACTAAGAAACTGCAGTTGAACCAAGGTTGAAGATCCCTCCAGAAGTGCTCTTCCTGCCTGATGGACTACCTGCCCAATCTGCATTTGTGAAGCCTTGGAGCTTCACTCCCTCTGTCCGCTTGTACCATAATCCATACTGTGTAGTGCCTCTGAGATATCTCAGCACATGCTTTGCCGCCTTCCAAAATAACTTGGTTGGTTGAACCATAGCTTGACTCAGCTGGTTCACTGCAAAGCATAATTCTGGTCGTGTGTTCACTAGATACAATAGTGAACCCACAAGCTACTGATAAACTGTAGCAACTACTACCTCACATGAAGTAGCATCCTCCTTCCTCCAGTTACCTGCTAGAGGAGTCTCCATGGGCTTGCACATATCCATGTGGAAGCGCCTTAGTATCTCATTGGCATACTTGCCTTGAGAAAAAAATACTTCCCCATCTCTCTGCCACACCTCCATGCCTAGAAAGTAGTGCATGAGGCCCATGTCCTTCATCTCAAACTCTCTTGCAAGATCCTTCTTGCAAGACTTGATCAACTCATCATCACCTGTCAAAATCAGATCATCGACATAAAGTACAATAATCAATAGCTTACCATCTACAATGATGTGGTAGAGGTTTGCATCCGCTTCACTCTTGGTGAAGCCCAACCTGGTGAAATAACTGTCGATCCTGGTATACCAAGCACGGGGTGCTTGCTTCAGCCCATACAATGCTCGCTTGAGCCGACACACATGTGACTCACGATCGAAGGTCTTAAATCCTTCGGGCTGCTTAATGTATACCTCTTCCTCAATCTCCCCATTGAGGAAAGCTGTCTTCACATCCATCTGATGGATCTTCCAACCCATCTGTGCTGATAGTGCTAGAATCGATCTGATCGATGAGTACCTTGCAACAGGAGCAAAGGTCTCATCATAGTCAATCCCCTCAACCTATGAGAAACCACGGGCAACAAATCTTGGCTTATGTTTCTCAATACTACCATCAGTTGCCTACTTTACCTTGTAAAGCCATTGGGAAGTAACCACTGACTTGTCCCCGGTCTAGGAACAACATCCCATACACTGTTCCTCATGATAGAATCATACTCCTCTATCATTGCATCCATCCAAACTGGCTGCTACACTGTCTCCTCAAAAGAGGAAGGCCCGGTCGCTACACACTCCCCAACCAGGGCCATGTAGCCAGTGTATCTATTGGGAGTTCTCCTCTGTCTACGATGAGAGGATGGCTGCCCCACATTCTCTCTTGCATCCTGCATCAATCTGTCAGCTTCCCGAGAGCGTTTCCACCCCTCTCTGGAATACTCTCTAGTAGTGGTGATCTCCACGACTGGAATCTCTGCATGCGGCTGCTCTGCATCATTAGGAGGCTCCTCCTCCTTAGGAACTAGTAGTTCCTCATCATCACCATGCAACTTGAGCTCCCTCTCAAGTGACTCTCGCATGGCTCGCTACTCATCGAACTTCAGATCCCTGCGCACTACTGTCCTCTGACTGGGAGGCAGAAACACCCAATAGTGGTGAGGTGTATCCGTATACCCCACAAGTATTCCCAACTCAGCTGTTGGGTCTAGTTTCTTCTGAACATCTTTGGTCACATGATAGTAAACTGGTGATCCAAAGATACGGAAGTGACTCACATCTGGCCGCTTCCCTGAAAAAGCCTCTATAGGTGTCTTCATCCCCAAAATATGATGAGGACTTCTGTTCTAAAGATACACTGCTGTATTGCATGCCTTAGCCCACAGATGAAATGGTAGGCTTTGGTCATGCAGCATTGCTCGAGCTGCTCCCACAATAGATCTGTTCTTCCTTTCGGCCACCCCATTCTGTTTTGGGTTATGAGGTGCCGTGAGTTCCCGTTTAATTCCTTCTGAAGCACATAAGTCTTTAAACTGTTGGGAAACATACTTTCCACCGTTATCACTCCATAAGGCCTTTATCTTCCTCCCTGATTCTTTCTCTACCAAAGCTTTGAACTCACAAAACTTCAAGAAGGTTGATCCTTCTTTTGCATGAAGTAGATCCAACATCTACGAGAAAAATCATCTATAAACATAACAAAGTGCCTTTGCTTCGTGGTGGAGGCTGTAGAGAAGGGCCCACATACATCTGAATGAAATCGATCTAGAACTGCTCCTGCTCTACCATCCCAATCATGAAAGGAAGCCTTCGCATACTTGCCCAGAGTACAACCTTTGCATGTGCTTGTCTGCTCTAGTTTGCACTTGGGTAATCCGGTAGAAATTTGCTGCATGATCTTCAAGGCCCCATGATGCAAGTGGCCTAGTCCTCTATGCCATAACTCGCCAATGTCTTGGCCATGCACCTCTTCTGCCTTGGAACTAAGAGCAGGATAATATTCTACCTATAACTTGTAGAGATTCTTAATTCGAATCCCAAACTATTTGGTCTGTCTAGTGCCGATATGCCTTAGGAAAACCTTTCCCAAACTAAAGACTACATCATAGCCTTTATCCTCAAGCATAGCAATAAACACAAGATTCTTTTTCAGCCCTGGTACATACATAACATTAGAAAGAGGATATATAGAGACGCGTGGTAGGAGAACCACGATATTGGGTATGAATCTTCCAATGAGTGGTGAATGCCGTCATCCATTACTATGACACACATATAGGGAAATGCCCTTAGACTTAGAGATTTTATGGTTAGACTGATCAAAGAATAATACCAATGGGCAGGGCCCTAATTTTGTAGAACGTTTGTCCACATTTTGTAAAATTTTGAACATTTTATATCTATATATATAGCGATTTCAAGATGATTTTATCATATATATAATTTGAAAAGTGATATTCTGTCTTTTTAGCATGATGAATGATTATCTAATACATAGTTTGCTATAGAATCAACAAATGAATTATATGATCATGGAATATGAATGTATGTTATAAAATTAAATGATCACTCAAGTAATCTTATTGTCAGAAATTGTCTGTGTAATAAAGGATCTCTCACATGATAAATGTTATTTAGTTGAGACACCACCAATTGTGACTATAAACAAACTACTGGTGACTGGATATCATGAGATATCACTTCTAAAAGCGATTCAATTACAACACTGTATTCAACCATATTATTAAAAGCGATACCTATGCATGTGCCACCGATGGTTAACAACTGACTAGATGGATAATAATGATCTAATTCGTGGAAGTTAAGTTCGTGGTGTGTTGACTAGTGTCGTCTCCAAATCATAAGTAAATCAAATCACCCATCAACATCTGCCAAGGCAAGTTGAAGACACCGTTAAACACATCACTAAGAAACCTATAGATTAGATACTAAAACACAATGTATGATATTTACAAAACAAAGCAAATGCTCAAGAAATAGCTTAAGCATAATACTTCTTGAGATAAAGTCCATTTCTGGGTTTGGATAACACAGTTCCCTCAAAATCAATCAACTCATAATATCCCTTCTTTAAGACATGATAAACGATATAAGGACCGTGCCGCATAGGTTTAAACATGCTTGCCCCCAAGACATCCTTATCTTCAAGACATGATAATGGTATAAGGACTGTGCCACATAGGTTTAAACATGCATGCCCCCAAGGCATCCTTATCTTGGTCATAGAACAAGACAAGGTTTTGGTTAGAGAGAACTCTAGGTCATATGAACTTATCATACTGAGCTTTCATTCTTTTTTTACAAGCCTCATTGATTGTAGCAACATCTCGACGCTACTCATCAAGATGTTCTAAGTGAATAAGGCATTCTTATGAGTTTTACATGTTTGGAAGAAGTTGGAATTCTAACATGAGGGATGGAATCTGACATTCTATGGAAGGACTGAATTCATACAATATACTAATTGAAAAGGAGTAAGTCTTGTAGCAGTCTTAACAAATGTTCGATATACCCATAAAGCATGATATAACATGATGTGCCAATTGGACTTAGCTCAAATAATAATCCTTTGTAGGATTGTTTTGATGGATTTATTAATGACTTCAACTTTCCCATTAAATTAAGGATAATATTTTGAAGAATGCTCAATGATCCTTCCTAAATCCCAATTTAGAGGCCAATTCATACATCATCTTATTCTAAAAGTGACTGCAATGTTTAATGAAAATATCTTTAGGGATATCGAAATGTGAAATGACTTGATTGAAAAGGAAAAGTTTCGCCATCTCACCATAATTTTTAAAAGTAGGCATGGCTTTGATCCACTTAGTAAAGTAATCGAACACCACAATAATATATTTATGCTTCCTTTCTGAGGTTGGGTGACATGTTGTAAAATCTATTACTCATTTGGTCAATGAACCGACAAAAGGAACGGGAAAAAGCATAGCTATATAAGAGCACATTTTCTGAGAGTATACTTGACAAGGGTGGATTTCTTTTATCGCTTCAATACATGCTTTGAAAATTGAAGGCGAAAAATACCTTGCAAGCACTGTGGCCAACCCAGATAAATGACCACCACAAGATCCATTGTGGAAATCATTTAATACCTCCTTTGTTATGAAACCAGCTCACAAAAAGATAGAAAAGAGAGATGAACGCCTTAGAATTCAGCCTCTTCGAGGGGGCAACCTCCTTTACATTACACAAATGAACAATTCTTGGATGATTCAAATGACAAAACCTCCTTTCTATATATAGGAGTCAAAGGAGTCACAATATAACCCAGCCAACCTAACAATAATAATATAAAGCCACAAAAATAACAATAGAGGGATTCTATGGGGCACAATAATAAAAATATAGGGACAATAGGGGCACAACAATATTAATAAGGGATTCAACTACAATAGTAATGGGGTAATCACTAATATTATAGGGACTTAACATCCTTAGCATCTTCCAAGGTTAAACAACGCCTTAAGATCAAATAAACCCCTCGACGATATAATGTATCATCGATAAGCAAATAATTTTTAGTGAGATGACCTATTTTTTATAATCATCCTTAGAAAAAAACCGAGGAAACTTCAAACTGTGAAGATACACTATGATGTCTTTATACCAAGTATCTTGTGAGGATATTAAAAAGAGGTGTGATCCAGGTCCAGGTGTGACGAAGGACCCTTCCAAGACCTTTTACTTTCGTGATGTGTTAAATTGCATTTTTAAAAGAACACAACTGAATACATGTGCATGTTGTAAAGAAGAAGGAACATGAAAATCATCAACAACATAAAAACACAAGCCGTTGATAACGAAGTTCGTCTAGGAGGGACTACATCTCTGGGCCCCGGTGTCAAGATGGTGTAGGTCGCTGCATTAAGTGCTGTCAATAGTGATGATGTACATAAGAGGTGATGTCGCTATCATACAAGGAAAATGCCCTCACACAGGATTGTCTCCAAGAGATGTTCCGGTACAGGAACTCTCAGTAAAAAAGGACTCGTATCAGCATGACACAAACTCATGCATGACAATGAACATCCCGCCAACATGGCATAAAAGGGATTTCAATGCAATCATACATGAGGACAACATGAGTATCCCATCAACATAACGACAAAGGGATCTCAAATAAAACATGACGAATCATGACAACAAGTACATCAAATAGATGATTCCGCGTCACATCAAGCAGGAATCACGAAACAAGTAAGAAACAAGATACCACATCAAACATCAAACAGGGATCTGTGTATCACAATGCATAGCAAAAGAAGTACATGAACACACTGCATATACCTCACATCCTGAGGCTGTCTGAAGAAAAGGATGTCAAGTTGCTGAAGCTGGTCACACGTCGAATCTCATGGCATCGAATCGCATGGGAATGACTGTTCACACATGAATGCTGACACCTGCATTCCACTTAGAAAAGCGGCCGAAAAATGAAATGATCAAATGAAAAATCTGAACGCACCATTAGATTTGTGGCGTCGAGTAGTGCAGAATCGACTATCAAATTTCTAAATTCTGAGAAAGTGGAAATCTGGGGCTTAAGGAATCCTTTATATTCCCCCTAGATTCCTCAAAGATTCCCTCCTCCGGGTCCTCTGCAAATTGGCTGCTCAGATCAAGAAACTAACTGTGCCATTAGGTTCGTGTCGCCAAGAGGTGTAAGATAGACATAAAGTTTTTCCAATTTGGACACTGCGGAAATTTCACCCTCCTGGAAATTTTGCTCAATCATGGTTCCACCTGCATAAAAATTAATTAAAAAATTAATTCTGCCTCGTTTTCTGTGCCCACTCCTGGTTCCTCCATCTGCCTCCCCCGACGCACTGTGCAAATGAGGGTTTATATACATTCTCGGGCGGATTAATCAATAAAATCATTTGGCATAGTGGTAAATGAGACAATGTATTGTGGAGGGGTCAGGTGGTCAAACCCTGCCCTTCCCATTTTAACATATTATTTGTTAAAAAAAAATGTACATGTATTTGAGGGTTGGGTCCGCATTGGACGACCTACCCCATAACTCCCGTAACACAAAACCTGTGGGCGCATTTTATTAATGGTGCACGAGGTACTTGGTACGTATCATGGTATTGGTGTGGTGGTTCATGGGGCTGCCCGGTGGGGGCCGACCCACGTGGGCCGGGCGGGTTCAATCCCCGTCGGCCTCGCACTATATATGACACATCATATGGCATTGTGGCAAGTTTGGGGGTGTGGGCCGGGTCCATCGGAGGTGGCCTGTGCCCACCCCATTTAATATGGTGGTGCAGTGATGGTTGGAGGGCTCAGCGGGGTGATGGCCGCCGAGCCACTTTTAATTAAATTTTGTTAAGTGTCGTGGGGTTGAGGGAGGCCGATGGGGGTCATGGCCCATCGGGCAATCAAAATTTTGATATATATATATATATATATTAATTAAGATTATGGGAGATTTTCCAATATTTAGAAAATAAGGGATATTGGGCAAATTAACGAGGTCACAATTTCGACCAATTTCAGGAGCTAAGTTTCATGCCCCGGGGCCAGTCAAATTGTAGGACACTTAAACCTGGCCCACAACCCAACTTTGACCAAAACTTTGACTGGCTCGTTCTCCCTCATACGAGCTCGAATTGACGAACTTTTCACACCACTGCGATCCGGGCGAGGAGATCTACGCTCTGGTTCTAGTTCGAGCATAATCGAAACCATTTGATTTTCGAGCTTCCATAAGCCCTCTTTGTCCTGTGTGTGTCTCTAGAGCCACTTGGATCAAGGTGTTCCTCAGGAAATGAATCATCATAATTAGAATCTCGATCATAAGGCAATTCCGAAATTAATTCTGCAAAACCCAAGGATTTCTTTGATTTTGCCGATATGAACTCAAGATCAAATTCTTGCAAAATCACAATCCATTTGTTGTATTTTTCCCCAATAACTCGACTTCCGAGGACAAATTTAAAAGGATTTATGTCAACAACTATGATGGTATTTTTTAACAAAATATAATGACAGAGTTGCTGGAAAACATGAACTGATGCCAAAGCCAATTTCTCAACATGAGAATATCAAAGTTCACAGCTTGCGAAGCCATGACTTAGGTAATAGATAACATGTTCTTTAAAGGCATCATCTTCCTGAACCAAAACCATACCAATGGCAAATTTTGTCGCTGCAAGATACAAAAGGAAATATATGCTATAATCAGTTGGACTAAGCAAAGGAGTAGAGGTCAATGTTTTTTTAAAAGCATAAAAGGAACTTTCAGTGAATTTTGTCCCAAATGAATGGAACTCTCTTCTTGAATAAACACATAAATCCTTTGGTTATCTCAATGTAATTTACGATAAATCTCTGTAAAAAATTGGCTTTCCTTTGGAGACTTTGAAGTTGACATATATTGGAGCAGGGGGAGGGGGTAATTGAAAAATTTCCTCCACCTTGAAGGGGTCAACCTTGATCCCTTCATTCAAAATGATGAATCCCAATAATCGACCTGATGTTACAGCGAATATGCACTTATGAGGATTGAACTAGATTTTATAAAAATGGCATCTTTCGAAAATAAGGCAAAGGTTCTTTTGATGTTCCACTCTTTTTCCAGAGCAAGCAGCTAGATCATCCAGGTAAGCTTCTATAATATGTTTGATGTTGTGGAAATCTGAAGACATAGTCTGCTGAAAGGTGGCTCCAATATTTTTAAGACCAAAAGGCATATTCCTATATGCAGACGTACCTTAGGGACAAATAAATTTTGTCTTATATTGACCTTAAGGATGATTTGTAATTTGATTATATCCATAAAATCTATCCATGAGGGAGAAAATACAATTTCCGGTACACTCATCAATAATTTGGTCTATAAATGGAGTGGGAAATTGTCTTTTGGACAAGCCTTTTTGAGGTCCCTAAAATTGATGCATACACAAATGATCCCTTGTTTCTTTTCAATCAGAATGGGATTTGAAACCCATTTTGTAAGATGAACAAGGTATATTAAGCATGCTTTAAGTAGTTTCTCTACTTCTGCCTTGATAGTTGCGAGTTTCCTAGGGTTTACTGGACGAAGTTTCTGGTGGACCGGTTTCACGTTTTCATAAGTCTTGATTTCATATTAAACGATGTTAGGATAAATTCTAAGAATTTCCTCATTAGACCAAGTGAATACATCACAAAACTCTTCAACAGGTCGGAAGAAATATTTACCTCTTTAGGGGAACTATCAAATCCTATGAAGACATTTTATATAACATTGGGATTCTTGGAAATGTTCACAAGAATGGTTTGTGAAATATGGCCATATTTACTTTAGCAAAAATATGTGATAGGACTAAAGGGTTTAAAATCCTATGAATGTTTCCATGGGGGGTGAAACAAGACAAACTTAACTTTAAGCAAGTCAGGGAGAAAATAAGACCATGATGCAAATCATCCCATGGTCTTTCTACACCAATGATTGCTTCTAGAATCGCCTCTTGATATGGTAAAAATATATCAAGACAATACATAGCCATATTCGAGTTAGTTTCCCAAATAGGAACCATATCATTATTCAAATATTCTGGTGAAACAAAGATTGGGTTTGTGTTTGTAGCATTATTAGCAATAACTTACTATGCAACTCCAACTACAAACATGGGAAAATCCATTCCAAAAATTTTCCTCTCTTCCAATGTGGCAATAGAAGAAGGAAAAGTCCAAGGATATTCAAAATAATTAGTTTTGAAAGAATTTTGTCGAGGAATTGTCCTAGATGTTGAAGAAATGGCATGTATGTGTAATACTGGAGGTGGAAGATCAAAAGTACCCATCAATCAAGAATACATCCCAAATCCAAATTATCAATAGGCTGTTGAGAAATATTAACCAATGGGATACTATAGTCAGAGGATGCATTAGGGTCATTGGAAGAACAAGCCAAGAAATCAATAATAACTATTTTCCCATCACGAGGAAAACATAATATGCGAAATAAGGTTGAAAGAACAACTTGCGTCACGTAGACCCAATTTCGGCCCAACAAAAGATTATAATCAAGATTAACATCTACTATTTCTACTTCCACATTGACTATCTTACCCCCAACTCCAACCAGGAAGGAAGGAAAAAATGCATGAGGTCTATGAGAGTTTCCATCGAATGCAGTTAAAAGAGTTGGAGAGGGAACCACTTCAGGAGAACAAATTGTTTTCGAACATGACATATACATTACATGTGGAAGCTCCTTCATCAACTACGGTATGAAAGATAGTCTTCTTTCGATACATAGATTTAATTTGAAAGGCCATATGACGAGGGCGTTTAGGTTTGACCATTGCATTATTAAGTGTAATTATTTGAGAATTCGTCAGGTCAACTGCTCCGATCGCAGTGAATAATGCACTCCTTTGTGTTGGGTAAGACTAAAGTACCTCTAACACTGACATAACATAGGGATTCTAAGCTAAGTCCTTGACAATAGAATAATTCTGAGTAGCCCTAGAATTTGGATTAAAAGTTGAGCATTTGAGGAGGCTTTCAACATCCGAGGTATAAACTCAATGAAAAGCCTCTCTATATGAAGAGGTTCTTGAGAATCAAAATCATTTTTAGACTTAGAGGACTCTAGGTCTCCATAATCATGAGCTCTAGTGGATATGCCAACATGAGCCTTAGGCATACATGTATTCGATGGAGATTCTTCATCTAACTGAGTGACCCCCAAAGTGGTTCCAACATTAACATTCACACTAGTAAGTAATTTTTTCCCTTGGGAAAATGGGTTGTTAAGCACAACTTGGGAACTAGAAGAACGCTACTGATCTAACAAGTGCTAATCATATTGAACCTTGGGGAAAATATGTGTATGATTATCCCCGCTGCATAACTTGCAAGGGAATTTAACTTTCTTTTTAGGTTCTTTCTTGCCCTCCCCATTGTTAGAATTCGATTTATTTGTATTCCCATCCTCTTCCTCACCCTTCTTCTTACCTCGTAATTTATTTTTCCCATTATATTGTTGGTTTCCTTTAGGATTAGAAGACTAAACTACATTAACCGTAGAAGGTTGTGAAGGAGGAGACACATATGGCATAGCTTGTGTCACTGGAGCAGATTGTAATGACATCTGTTGTAATTGATTAATTAACAAACTAGCCATATTGGAATCAAGTGATCCTACAACCCCATCAAGATGGGGACCCGATGTCGATTTGGTTGGATCTATCTGAGATCTTGATGCATCATGAAAAATCTTATAAAGAACTCCAAACTATGAATAAATCAGTTCTAATTGTTGTTCTCTAAAGATAACATCTTCCTTCGTGAACACTCTTGAAAGTGACACATCCTTAGAGATATATGTATGTAGAGATTTCAAAAACCACTCCAGTAAAAAATCATTAGGGATATATGCCATGATGAATCTTTTCCTTCTCTGCCACTCTTGAATGTGGTCAGAAATATGGGTGGCCTTACCATATTTACAATTGGCCAGAAGCTCGATCCTAATGCCATAACGAACAAGAAATTGAAAGTGGTAAGAAATATCATTTCTAACTCACTAAATATGGAAAATGATGCCCCCTCCTCCCAACTAAATATACCATTTTTCCACATTCCCAGTTAGAGTGCATTGGAAAAGTCTCAACCTAATTGAATAATGAATTAAAGATATCCATGAGCAACACAAATGAAAAGTGGTTACATGGTCAACTGGGTCTTCTTCAAACTTCCCTTCAAACTTAGGTATGTTTACTGGAAGTTTGGTAGGGACTGGTGGCCAAGTTGGATTATATCGAACTAGATCATTAGTTTTTCTTTTTATTATCCTAAAGGAAACCAACAACCCTCATGAAATGTAAATACTAGTAAACCTCTGGGGGTTTATGACCTATCCTCCTTGCTGTAAATAGGGTCACTTCAGGGGGGATTTGAACATGGGTTGCATTGTTTCCACAATTTCACAAACTTCAAATTAACCAATTGAGTTACCTCCCTGGGACGAACTAGATCATTACTTAATTTCAAAAGATATGGCAAATTAAGAGTTTCAAGGAATTGTAAGCATGACGAAGCTATGGGATTCCAAGTTGTGGGATTAGGGTTCCCAAAGTTTGGAAAGGTAGATCCTGGATTTTGAACGGCACCAGGCTGCCAAGGATTGCTACCAGTATTGGATTATAAGGTGGTCCTTGTTGTCTATGATTGTACGGAGGGCATCCTCCACTTGATGAAGAACTTTGAGAAACATGAATATTACCTCCTTATGGAATGTTATAAATAGGAGAAACCCCTTGTTAAGGGTTCCACACACATGCTA
Source organism: Pinus tabuliformis (assembly GCA_031772625.1). Classification (NCBI taxonomy): domain Eukaryota; kingdom Viridiplantae; phylum Streptophyta; class Pinopsida; order Pinales; family Pinaceae; genus Pinus; species Pinus tabuliformis. Next base: position 952,550,842 of record CM062820.1, read on the forward strand.
AAGGAGGAAAAGTGGTCGATGTACTTCCAGTAGGGAAGGGTATACTCCCCTACTAACCAAATAATTAAGAAGGGACACCTGACCCTAAACCACTCATTGGAGGATATTCTATACCTTGCCCTCCTTGAACTTGAAACATTTTAATATTTTGGGACAGACTAGGGAATGGCATAGATCCAATACCTACGGAAGGATTGGAAGGAGGAACATGTCCACTTCCAAAAGCAAAGCCTTGTAACAATGTAGAACTACTAACCATAGAAGGTATAGTTTTCGGAGTGGTAGAAGGTAAGGATGAAGGAATTGAAGGAATCCCAACAAATGGAATCCTGTATGAAAATGCACGAGTGTAAGGAGTATAAGGATAGGTGCCTCTACTCGGTCCAGGAGGAAAAGTAGGGGCAACAACTACTATGCATGGTGTAATAATAGGGATAGACAAAGTACCTCCTCTTGTTGTTGAAGAACGAGTATGCACACCAGCTGAATCAATAGCCATACTAGTGCTACTAACATTGGCCATGAAGAAAGAAGGATAGTGGAGGGGAGTACTTAGTTTGTGAATAGGTGTACCCACATATGATATTACGTAAGGAATATTTGAAGGAAGAGGATCTAAAGGAGTCCCAAAAGTGTCTGGAACGTCTTCAACTTCTACTTGGTCTTCTAACTAAAAAAGTACATGCTGTCACTGTGAAAAACACCCTCCAAAATTTTTCCTACACTTGATTTTGGAGCCTCCTTGTGATATTGTGATCTATTGTCACAAGTTGTTCATAGTTACTTCATGGTCGACTAATGTTTTTCTAAGAGTTCAAGTCTTCTTCTAAAGAATCTAAGATTTGAAACCACTTGCTTGCACATGCTTAGCTTTTGATATATTCCTAAGCTCACCCCTTCCTAGCAAGCCTAGCCGTTAATGTCTACCTTTGAAGGCAAGCATTATGCAACCCTTGAAGATAGTTCTTGCATAGTCTTAGGAGATAGTGCATGTGCAATCCCTAGATATAGTGACTTCACAGTGCTTAGTGGCAGGAACTGCGCAACTCTTGATGATAGTGACTGTGCAACCTTAGTGATAGTGAATGCGTAGTTCATAAAGAAAGTGCTTGCGCAACCTTTGCTAATAGTTAGTGCAAATTTCTAGTTGGTAGTGAGAATGAAATTCTCCAAGTTTGTGTTGTCACACCTCTTAATGGCAACCACCTTACTCATGTCTTCTTTCCTTGTATTAAGATTCTAACTTAGAGCTCTTTTAACAATCATATTTCACTTTCTAGATTTGTGAAGTTTGGAGCATAAGGAGCATTCTCTCACTCTCAGTTGCAACTATACTATCATTCAGGTGAGTTTTCTCAACTGTTTCTTTTGCATGCTTTTGTTTTTGTAAGTGTTTCTTTCACTTTCGTGACTGTCTTTTTTGCTTGCTTTCACTTTCACAAGTGTCACATTTCTTTTCTTTTCTTTTGCATGTGCCACTTTCACTTTTTTAGCTTTTTCAAGTGTCCTTTTCACTTATTATTACTCTCATAAGTGTTTCTTTTGCCTGCTTTCATTCTTACATGCGTCACTTATGTTTTCTTTGTGTTGGCATGTGTCACTTTTACTTGTATTCACACATCCTAAGAGCACCATGGCACAACTCGTAGAGGCAACTCCAACACATTCTCTTACACTAGTTGATACTATTTATCATTAGAACATGTGTTGGGCACATTCTTATGGCATAACACACCTTTTGGTTACATTGCGATACTTGTGTCGTAAAGGTAGATCTTAAGGGTTGCACTTGGAGGTAAGTGTTTCTTTGTTTTAATTTCGATGAATACTTGTTGATTTTGGGTACTTTGTGTTTATTTTTCATGTGGTTTATCATTTATGAGTGTGTGATCATGTTCAAGAATTGTTATATGCTTTTACTCTCACCTTCTTGTATCAATGATCTCAAGCTTAGACATTTTTGAAGTTTTCACTGTCCTCACAACTTTCTTAATCGATGACCAAACTTCAGCCCTTAGCAACTACGCATTTCATAGTCCTAATCCATAGTAAAGATGCCTATTTCTCCTGGAACTACACATTGCACAATCGTAGAGGAAAATATCCTTCAACTGTGCATTGTGCAATCCTAGAGCACAATGTCTCAACCTCTGACTGCCTGCAATGCTAAACTGCACAATCCCCTTCATTACAAAATTCCATTTGTAGTGGACAATGAGGTCATCCCTTATTCCCTATAGTTTTTAATTGTGCAATCCTGATTTCGCTTCCTCAAGCATGATGCATAGCACATTCACAGTGAGAAGGCTTGTCATCTTTGCCTCCCTAACTTGTTCAATTGTGCAGTCATGTCCCTCACTCTATTTCCAATATTTCCACACTCTACGTCCTGGAACTAAACACTGCGCAGTTATATAGAATAGTCTCCCTCAACTGCACACTACACAATCCTAGTGCTCAGTCAATCATATATGCCTATTGCACTAGCCCAATGCGCAAAACTGATCAACCCTACCTTGCCCTGTGCATTGCACAATTACAGTGGATAATGGATCTTCTTCTTGACCCTTGTAGTCCTATAACCTCATAGTTATAGTGCCCATACCCTCAGCCTCAGCCTCCTAGCCCTGTGCACTACATAATTCCAAAGTTTCTCTTTCAGTTCTTTTGCGCTATCTCATCACAGGAAGCCTCACAAGAGAAAAGGTAGAATAGGTAATTATGGGATTGATGTTGTCTTTTCATTAGTGAATTCATTTGCAAGTGACATCACCCTATCATGGCTTCATGATGATCAAGGATTTTAGAAAGATAGGAAAAAAGAAGGACACATGTGGAGACAAGTTGTAAATATACTATCATGCAAGAATAAAGGAACCTTGGACCATGACAGGCAAATGGAGACCGAGATGACATGAAAGGCTCTAGTAATATAGTCAAATCCTTTGTAGTATGAAAATGAAGCACCTTTCAGATCAATTAGGAAGAGTTAAAGACAACAACAAAGAGAAGAGATTGGCCTCTATGATCTATGAAGTCTTAGGTTATTGTCACCAAGTCATGGCTTCTCAAAGTGTCATCACAAAAGTCATATGTGATAAATGTATTTTTGTTTACACATTATTTATGGAATGTAATTATGTAATTTCCAAAAAATGATCAAATGTAAAATGTGTGGAAGCCCAAGGGTAACACATGGAACATGAAAAGTCGCTAGAAAATTTTAAAGTCACGTAGAAGCTCAAAAGTCACATAGGAATTCAAAAAGTCACATGGGACCTAAAGAGTCATGAGGGAAGGTCAAGAGTCATAAGGGAGGTGGAGAGTCACCTCATTTGTTATATATACACCCTCATAGCTCAAGCACACGAATTTTAATCTTGGCTTCTCTAGCTTGAAATAGGAGGGAAGATCATTATCTGGAGGAGCAAGAGGTGACTTAATGTTCCACTATTGGGGCTAGTGTTGCGTTATTGTAATCATGTATCTTGGGACTTTCACTTAATATATGAAGCTCTTGGAGCCGACAAATTTTCATGCATATGTCATGAATAATTATAAGACTATTCTTTCATTGTTTGCTATGTATGTTTATGTTTACACATATTAATGAAAATTAACTATTTCGTTGGCTTTGGTATGCATCTTGTTGAATGTGAATTGTTACTTTATTTTATGATCATTGTTATCTTGTGAACTACTTTGCAGGTTAATTAATGATTCTTTCCATGCTCTTGCATGTCTATTTTAGGATAGTACTATTACTTTTCTTCTAGAGGCTCAATCTCTCTTTCCCTTCTGTGAAAGTACCTTATATACATTGCAATTGTATGCCTCATAATGTCAACTTACTTGCTTTTTTCAAATATTTTTTGCATAATCTCTTATGTTGATAATTGCAGCCAAGGAAAATCCCTAAGAATAATTGTGGTTGGGCCTAACATTTGTATGGGGCTCCTACTCCTAACAATGTAAGTTCTAGTTAGGACTTCATATCAGGGAGACCCCCTTTGTTGTTGGATTTCCAACACCGTGAATAGTACCATAGCGAGAATAGGGATGTTTCCGTCTGAACTATGAGTAAGACTGGACTTCCCCTGAAATAGAAACCCTCGATGAAGGCCTTTGTCTCTGTTGCGTTAGCTTGGATTGGTTCAAAAGAACCAACATAATTTCTCAGACTTTATGCTTCTGTGATTCATGATATATTGTTCATAACTTCTGGAAAAAATCACATTGAGAACAAGGGGTTGACGCGTTTCAAACCTAAATCAAGGTTCATCATCAGGACCAGGATGAGGGGGAAGATTAACTGACATAAATTTATAGATATCAAAGATGAAACGGTAAATTCAAATGGTTAAATAAAACAAGGAACGTTACAGGATCTGAACAATACAACATAATTTCTCCTTACTCCTTCTAGGTGAAGGCTCGACACTCGCAGGTGAAAGGCCACAAATCCTCCTGGATAGAAAAACTAGTCGATTAATCACCTTTTATAATAAAAATAAAATCAAAGACTCAAATCACCTAAGGCAAGCTAGGAGCTCAAAGAACTATCTCAAAAAAGTCCTAAAAATACATACAAGCAAACAACCTTCAAGTATTTATGCCTCTGGTGATTAGGACCGTACACCAAAATATGAAAAAGTGGATTAAAAGGGACTTCCAAAGATAAGCTTGGCATGTTAAGGGCCCAAGTCCTAACAACAAAGGTAACATCAACAATTACGATGACCTCCAAACAATATCCTTTACCAGTGCAAGTACCCTCGCTTCGTAGGGAACCCTCCAGAAGTACCATGAAAGTGACACAACATCTGTCTCAGGTATCATGAGCATCCCCCCCCAACATTCAACTAGGTGGTCCTTAGGAAAGGAAGCTAAGGTTACCAACTCATAATCAGAAGCCGAGGGGGAACAATCATGAGGACTTGGTAAGACAAGTAGGAGAGGGGGTATATCTCTTTCCTTATCATTGCATGGCCGAGAGTCTTGACTCCTGTGTGACAGAATATTTCCCCAACAACCTATATGTGACTCGATTTCCACTCTTTAATCAACTTTTATACTTTTTGTTTGAGTGGCCTTGGAGAGTTTACTCTCCACACACCTATCCCAATGCCCTAAATATGCCCTAAATTAGTTGGTGTTTGTATGACAAAAGAAAAACCTAGTTCATTTTAGTTAAGCATTCATTTTAATGTCTGTTAATTAGGGAATAAGTTATGAAAGTGCAATTTGTAATGTTTTGACGCAAAAGAAGCCAATATGAAAAACCTAGGCTACAGGCAAATGCAACTCTCTATTTCTTCAACGAAAGTGAATTATATGAGGTTTTACGAAAACCTACTTAAGAAAAAAAATATTTTTTTCTTTTAATAAGCACTCACACATTCAAAATCAATAAAAAATAACCAAATGCTTATTCTAATGCAATTAACCCTAATGCACACTGATATGCAATGCAAGATTTAAATACAAGTATAAGGTAGACAACTATGACAAGCAAAACTAGGGAAAACCAAACAAGCAAGGAAGAAAAAAACACTTCAAAGTCAATCACACTTCCTAAAGGAAAAGGAATGTTTGAATTCACCGGACTCCCACGTTGGCGAAATTGAAAAGCTTCAAACTAATGAAATGAAAACAAAAGAAAAAGGAAACACTCCCAATTTGTCTTTTTCTTTCTTAAATGAAACTCAAATCTTCAACTAACGAAACAAACAAAGGATCTCAAAACTAAATGAATTAGAAATACTCAAGTTTACAAAGTCTAGGATTCCAAAAATAAAGATTTTAAAAGACTAATGTAAACATGAACATGAAACACTTAAAAACTTGGCAAAGAAAGGTGTAAGAGGTTCGAAAGGTCTAAATTAAATGAGATCCTAGATCTTCAAAAAGAATCTCAATCACTTTCAAGAACATAAAAGAGTGATGTAAAAAGATCAACCTCTAGGTCATACAAAGAACCAAAAGAGACAAATGGGCTATAAACAATCTACAAACATATATAAAGTTGATCCTAAGAATAGAAATAACTAGATACTTCAAATAGAAGATCTGGAACCCAATTCCACACTTCACATGCTTCATAAATTGAAAACCCTGGGTTGATACAAAGCTATTTTCGCACAAATTAAAGATACAAAAAAACTATTGATACCAAGGTTCTTAATCCTCAACAGGTATACAATACTAGAAAAAAGCACATCCAAGCTTTTAGATGACTCAGCCAAGTGAAAAATTTCACTTTTCAGGAACACACACGACTATCCAAAAGAACATCTGTGTATGTATACACTTTTTATAAAGAAAACATGTGCATACGCGAGTTCTAAACAATACAACTGCGTATGTACATGACTGTTCTAAATAAAAACTGCGTATAAATAGCAAATTGAGAAAAAAATAAAATACAAGCCCCGCTTTAAAAGATCAAGCTAATAGCACTGGTCAAACAAGATTCTATGCTTGAAGTAGGTCCTATGCTTAAAGTAGATTCAACATGGTCCAAAGCCTCAACCTTCTTCCAAGATGTGAAAACTTGCAAATATATCACAGAGACATAAGCAAATCATAAAATTCAAAGTACAAGTACATATACATAGTAGATCATCATAATCATCATCACAATTTAACATTCATAAGATAACAATGCAATTTGGAAACACGACATGAGTATATTTATTAACTGAAAGCAATAAGAATAGGTGAAGCTACAACCCAATCCTAACTATAGGCACCGATGAAACCTTCCTCTGGATCCATCCAGGCCGAGCCATCAAAGACCTCCTCTCCAATATGTGCAAGGAGATGCTAGATAAAGAGGCTAAGCATCTGTACAAGGAAACAAGGGTTTCCTGGAGACTGGGAGTGCAAGAATCATGGGAAAAATGCAGACTTGATATGGGGAAATTTGGGTATATTATAGATACCTCTCATTAGGAATGAATTAGGCCTAGCCATGGGGTGTATATATACCACCAAAAACCAGTTAATTTGGTTAGGCCACTAGCTGCTATAGGTGGGCTTTCAATCTAACCCATAAACCCCTCTTGATTTTTATTTATTTATTTATTTTTATTTATTTATTTATTTATTTTTATTTTGTTTATTTATTTATTTATATTTTTTAAATATGTATGAAGGTATAGTTCATAGGAACCGTGTATGACGTGCTTTTATAATGGGCAAAGTCACGTATATATTTTGATAGGGGAAAGGGATATTCGCAAGCAATATAAGAGCATCTGGTCTACAAGAGTGATAAAAAATGCTATAGCATAGGTGTTATCATACAAACTCGCACTTAGTGAGATAAAGTTAAAAATCTCAAATATGATCTAATTGAAACTCAAGTGGTAGCTATTGTGGCCTCATCAACCCTATTCTCACTCCAGGAAAACTCTCCTCTAGCTCAAGGAGGGTCTTCATAGGTTGAGATTGCTAGTGTTTATGATTGAAGCTTAAAGTGATATGAAGAATAAATCAAACAAATGATTTTGAAAGGGTTTTGGTGTAACAACCCCAGTTAAAAGTTTATTTAATAAAGTTAATAAAGGAAAAATAATACCAAGGTCATGGGACATGTATTCCAAGTTGAATGTTTGGCAAATTATCCTAGTGGGCATCACTTGTTGTTTATTATGGGTAAGGGGAAATTGGCAAAGGATTTGAAAAGGAAAAAGGAATTATAAGGATTTTATTTATGAAAATAAAGGAAATTAGGAGAAAAGGGAGGTGAAAGGTCACAGGTTTCATGTGAGGAGGTGTAACACCCTCCTCCCACATTTACCCAAGGTAACTAGTCCACTGGGGTAAACATATGATGAAGAGTTACTATGATATGATTCAACTCCCCATGTATAGTTAAAGAAGTGGAATTGACACACCAAAAACCAAACTGACCTTCCTCATGAGCTACAGGACCCCAGGGGCTAACCAACCACTCCAGGTGCCCAAACCCTGAGTTAACTTGCCTTTTTATTTTACTAGACCCCTAGTCGTTCCCATGACAAACCCTCCATGCGACTGAAACTCTCTAGTCATTCCCAAAACAAGGCTTCCATGCGACTGCAGTCTTTTTCAGGTAGTTTTGTGCTAGCGACCCCAAAATTTGAGCCACTTTTTCATGGCTAGACTCTGGCCTCTGCTTTGAACTTGATGAAATTCTCAGAAATGATAAATAACAAAAATACAAGGCCTCTAATGCAAAACTTGAACAAGGACCTGACTTGAATCATCCTAACCATGACAGACATTTCGTCAAACATATCATAAACATGTAATGAACAGGTCATAAAAACACATATGAACATAGGGACCTCATACTTATATGAGATTCGTCAAGAAGGCCTGATGCCCTCTCACAATAGTTGCATTATCTTCTATTTTGTCATTCATTCATTATCAATTCATTCACTAATCAAAACATGATGAGAGCCATAACTCAAGTCTATCATAAAAGCATGCTCATAACTAGCATATACCCAGAGAAATATCAATGATAGAACAACCATTAAAGCCACCTAATAACAAGTACATTTTCACATTATACACAAGAGGAAAAGATCTCTTATTTGCATATGCAAAAGTCAACCAAGTTAGGGACTTCCAAGTATCACTTGACCATAGATTGGGCTGAACCAATTCTTTCTTTTAGCCAGTCACCCTTGTGCCATGTTCCAAGCATGGATGTGGGACTCAAAACAAAACTGACCATGCTTCTCACGCTTTTCCTCATATCCCACCATAACCAATCAAGGATTTCTAGGCCCGAAGAAAGCACATATACAACGAGGCTTTACTGTATATCCCGTTGTTAGGGTCCTATAGTTTATAGGATGAACTCACTATTTTCTGTTGATTTTTGGATATGAGATGTTGTAAATAATCTTCATTTTGCAAGTTATTTAAAAAAAATAAAAAAGAAGAGAAAATGAAGAAAAAATAAAAAACAAAGGGGATATCTATATATATATATATACGTGAAAAGAATAAAAAATAAAAAAATATGAAAGAATAGAAAAAAAAGAATGAAAAATACACCAAAAAAGAATAAGTGAACAAATTTAAATGCCACTCAAAAAATGAAAAATGCATCAGTAATACCTAAGAAATTTTGAATAATATGTTGCTAGTCAAAATGCCACAAAGAAGTAGATTAGTTGTTTTAATCACACTGTTTAAGCGTGATTAGGATGGATTAAATAAAATTAATTTAGGTTAATAAATGATCAACCTCATAGTTTAATCATGGTTGAATTAGATTAGTTAGAATAAAATTAATAGGTCTGCATGTTTAAATGCGCTTTAAGAGGTTAGTTAAAGGTTTAATTAATTGCTAAGTTAATTGCAATTTCTAATTTGTAAATAATTTTTTTTGATGCAATGTATTTTTATTTTTATGCAATAAAGTATGGCACATGTTCAAACAACGACGATCCACCCTGCTCGGATCAACGACCGGGGATCGTATTCAGCCCCCTCGGAGCCCCTCCGTTGTTTAATCACCAGGGGGGGTTTGAAAAGGTGGTAATCCTCGACGACATGGTGGCTTCAGGGAATTTCACACCCCCCCGAAAACTACCATCCTACTCCCTGCTCGTGCTAACCGTTAACCCCCCTTTGCTCTTGCGCCACTTACATCCCTCCAGGTGGACTTCTCATCCCCACCTTGCTCCTACATTACTCCCTATTCCCCCACTCCATATCCGCCACCTCACACCTGTGGACCCCACTCCCCTTCCACCAAAACAATCTACCATCACTACTTCTCCCCGAATGTTATGTTGCCATCTGGCATTCCCGCGACCATGTCAGCAGACCGTTGAGAAATAAATGCTATCTTCTCCCGCCACAACAGATCACTCTGTTTTAACAGTTAATTAGCAACGGTAAGCTAGTTTTTCTTATATAACCTACCAAAGCCCGTTCAATTGCCTCCTTTCACCATTTCAGGGTAGTAGGAAATCATAATTTTCAGTGCTTAGTCAACCCAACATGGTCTGCTCCAATGTCCAACCGATTATCCACGCCATCTCTTTGACCAGTCAGCATAACCAGTCACCTACAACCAAGTGCTTAGCTATCAATTTGCATTCAAATACCAGTTTTCACCTATTTTCCCAGGTAATTCTGAATTCCCCATTATTTTGTATTCTATCATGGCACCTAAAGGCAAATCCAAGACCTCTGATTACAATCCTATGCTGCCCCCTACCATAGATTTATATCACCAACCACTGGTAGACCAAGATTACAAAATTACTAAAACTAGTTGTGAATTCGACTTGTTCGAGTTTCACAACCGGTTAAAACATAATTTCTTGGACCAGAGTGATGAATTGAGCCTTTGGGATTCTCTCCTACCACAATTCATCTTTCCCTAGACACACCACTTCCTCGAATTCGTCTACTGGTGTCAATTTAGGTATATCCCTAGTCAGAGGGAAATTGTAGTCCAAAACAATGACATCCTCTTCACCATCACTACAAAATCCATCTCCCAAATGCTCCAATTACCAATTTATGACTCTTTGCAACCATTTCTAGTAGATTTCCTAATGGAATTATACAAAAACCTAACCTTCCCATAGAGAGCCAAGATATTTGAGATTTTTCTCCTTAAGGATGCCCAATTACCCAAGAAGAATCCCCCATACTCATCCTCTACATTTCCTGAGATCACTAAACAAGTAATTTTAATTATTTCATGCATACTTGGCTATCAATCCGATCAATGGTTGATGAGGCCATTGTTGGTTGCTTATCAGTTTTCACAACTGGTGAGAAGCCCCCTATTTTCAATTACAATGATTCATGCAAAATCAATTCATGACCACCTCCACAAGTTTTCTACTAAAGGGACTTTTAAATATGCTTCAGTGTTGGTTTAGTTGTTTCTTTATCATCAAGCAGACAATTTTTAATTTCCTTTGCAGAAATTAGATTGGCAGGGTATTCCACAATCACTAATCCATTTGACATCCTTGGTGAGGAGAAATTCTACTAAGTGCACGTTCTCTGATTATGTTGATCAATTTTTACACACAATATCCTGTTTATTAAACCACAATATAGAGCCTAGGATATGACCAGAGATACATAGAATTCTGCATATCAGTGAGCAGACTAAGATAGGAGATTGGTATTTGTACCAAAATTATACATAGATAAGAGTTTATGGGTGTGAATTTCCACCATAGAAGCTGCCAAAATTTGTTCCTAGGAGGATCTTCTATGTGGAATATATAAGGCATATGATTCATATGGATGACCTTCATTTTTGTTGCAGCAAAAAAGAAGTCTCAGTTTAAAAGCAAGGCACAGGTTGGTCTATTTATTTGTAACACCAGAGTAGCAAGTAAGGAGGCAGATTTGCTCCTCAAGAAGTTGAAATTCAAGTTGAGTTTCACTTGGTCATATGACCATTTTGGCATCATTTATAAATTGAGAGTGGAGTAGAAAACCACTCCCTACTCTCACACTCCTAGACCAGAGGTAGAAAAGTCCATGAATCAAAGTCAGTGGGAGGAGAATACACTACAGGAAGTAGAATAACAAGTGATATCCACGACTGCTTCATAGACTCCAGTACCTCAAGAAAAGAGAGATAAGAGGCCAAGGGAGGATGATTCCCATTCAGTGACAGAGATTGGACTTAAGGGATTTCAGATATACAAGAAGAAGCATAAGACTAATTCTAAACCAGTTTTTCTACAGGATGATGAGGAGCATTCCACCATAGTCCTAACATGCCATCATGTTCCTACAAGAAGAGAAGATATCTTCATAGGATCTCCTCTTCCTCAGTTTCCCAAGATCCCCTCGATACATCTCAAGCAACAGAATTGGTTCAGGACTAGGATGAACCAAATATTTTTGCAAAATATAGAGAAATTAAGAAAAAAAATGAACAACTCAAGGCCACCACATACACCTAGTTCTGGAAGCAAACAACCTCTTCATAGCACAATCTTCTTTCAAACTTTGATATAGAAAAGGGGAAAATGAAAATTGCATTCCTTCAAGTGCAGGTTTCATTTCCAAAGACTCCAACTGATTACAAGAAATATGTTTTCTCCTTTGATGCTGAGCAGATTCACCCCATTGACCAAATAGACCTGCATAAACAAATTGGTGAAATGTTGTACTCTACTTTGACCAACACTGCAGGCCTCACTCATCAACATATAATCACAATTGAAGCTTGAAAATATTTCATCTTTGGCTAAGGACACCAGGATCAAATCATTGGAGGATCTGGTAATTAAGATGGGGTATGACCCTAAAGATGTAAAAGCAACAGAAGAAATTGTGAGGAGGAAAAATACAGACATAACAACATTGAGGAGACAAATCAAACTTCACTCCATTGAGAATCCCCAAGCTAAGGAAGTTGGGGAGCTTGAGAAAGAAAAATAGAACATGTTCAAGATAATAATTTAACAAAGCAACTAGATTAATGATATGGAAGTAGAGATGGAAAGACTGCTCAAGGAAAAGGAGAAGCCATCACAACTAGCCATAGTTCCTCTAAATGTAGTGTCTATTTCAGTGGCAGCCACAACAGGAGCATCTACATCGACAATAATAGAAGCACAAATAACAAATTCCTCGAATGAGTTGATTAAAGCTATGGAAGACCTGTCCATCATAGGGAAGGAAATTGAAAATTAAAAGCCCAAGTCAAAACTTTGCAGGATCATAAATTAAAGATAGATAATTCATATATAGCAGAGTTACAAAAATGTCATAGGTTAACTGAAAGGATTACTAAGCTAGAGAATGAGTCTGTGATGGCTCAAACACTAGCACAAGCTAAAGAATGCATATGGATTGAGATAAATGAGGCCATCACAGAAATCTGGCCTTCAATTGAGATAATATTTGAACACGAGGACTTAGTGCAGAGATTAAAGGAGTTAATGGAAGGAGCTAAAATCAGCTTGGGACAGAGGCCAAGGGAAGCTAACACCTTAATTAGAATTTTGAATACAAAAACCAAGGATCAGTCAGTAGATTTTGAGATTGCAGATAGGAAAAGACTATCTTGGAAGTCAGGAGAGTCCTTACTTAAATGAACTTGCTAGTACAATTGGAAAACAAGTGCTAGCACTTGGAGACCGGCATCCAGAAGTTCCATAAGAAATTCAATGCATTACATTTGAAAGCACTACCAAGACTAGACAAGCTAGCGCCCTTACTAGATTATCAACATAAATTGTACTCAATAGCCCGAGACAAATAAAAAAATTCAATTATTAAAGGCTCAATTATAGGAAAATCTTTCATGGAGGTTTTGGAATTCGATCTACATATTAGAGGCGAAATCAAACATTTATTTTTGGTCAAACCAACTTTCCAGAAATATACCGAGGTAGATGAGACTTATAAAAAATTGGTTAAAATGCCAATTCCAGATGAAGAAAGGTGGGACCAACTATGTCAAATATTGGAGTAAAAATTGTTTTACCTTCAGAAACAAAACAACACTTTTGCAGGCCTAGTCATCAACAACAAGCATCGAAGATAGTGTCAGATCATTACAAATTTTCAGTTATCTATATTTTAATCTATTTTTACAATCAGTTTAGGATATTTTGTAAAAGATATTGAGGTTTTCACTCAAGATATTTTTTGATAATTTTGTATAAGTACTTCCCAAGTCGAAGTACAAATTTTGGGACTTGTAGCAAGAAAGGACTACCATTTGATGTGAAGCTGTTTACCGAGTTAAAGTGATCATTTTTCATTAATACAGATAGTGTTCCATGATTCATGTGTCAGGCTTAATTGGTGATGTGTTTTCTACTTGTATTTTTGTAATATCTCTGTTCTTTTTCATATGTGTTTCTTACCTCTATTGTTTAAAAGAAAATTATGGGTTGAACTTGTTTAATTACGCTCTATCCCGACTTTAAATAATATATATGTTTTCCAACTGAAATTAAATATAGAATTCTTAATTTCTCTATGTTTAATTGATTCTGAACCTTTTTCCTCCCTATCACTCCATTAAGCTCTGGAGATCCAACGACTTGCCTACCTTGCCCTATTATTTCTGGTCTGATATTCATGCACTTGATCACTCTAAGACTTTGACTCCATTTCCCAATGGCCTTACCTTGCAGTCTCAACCAAACAATTCAAAAAACCAAACTTTAAACCTTACATCTAGCCTAAAATTCCATTACAACAAAGCTAAATCTGAGAGAGAGATCCCTCTCTGCGTTTAGAAGGGCTAGCTTCTAAACCGAAAAGTGGTTTTTTGGTTAACTCTGGGTTTCTTTTGCAACCTTAAGAAATTACGGAGTGTTAACATCTGGGTGACCATACTGGGGACTTCAAACAAACCTGATTTGAATTAAATTTTTCCCTGGTAAATTTTTGTTTCAGTACTTAAAGCTATTTCTAGGTTTTTTGGCTTAGAAATAGATTTTGATTTAAGGCTGTTTTCGACTTCAAAAGCTGTATATATCTTATATGCGAATACTTAATAGTAGATCTGGCTCCTAAAATAATTTACACTAGAGCTAATCCAGATCCAAATCCACCGAAAATTGTAGATAATCCAGAAAAAATAATTAGAAAGAAACTTGTATCTGAGAGTGAATCAAGTGAAGGTCCTCTGCCTAGGTTTAATTCCCTTCCAAAGAATTTTGTCACTTTAGAAGATATAAAATTTGATATAGATTTTGAACATTGTATTTTTAGAAGTAAATTTGATAGCTTTGTGCCTAAAACTGTGATTGATGAAAGCTTGCTAAAACCCTATAAATCAGATTCTCTTGATGATGAACTCAAACAATTTGACAATCTTGAAGCTTTGGTTAGTTAGTTAGATAAAGAAATACATAAAGCCCTACTTCATCATTCACCTAAACCTTATTCTTCTTCTTTTGTTGCTTACTCTCCAACCTCACAAATAATTCCACCTAGTTTTTCTAGTCCATTTGAAATTCCTATTATTCATACTAGCCTTTAGAGATTCCTACTATTTTTGCCCCTCTAGAGTTTCCTGTTGTTTCTATTCCTCTAGAAATTCCTTCTATTCCTACTGCACCTCTAATAATCACCCCCATTTTCACTACACCCATTTTATCTTCAACCACTACCACTTCTACATCAACACAACAAAGTGTAATTATACCCCCTTTTATACCTTCCATACCCACACCTATTATAGTCCCATCTACATCTCAAACATCAATCATAGAAGCTCGATATGCCCCCTTGGTCCTACCTCCACAACTCAATGCAATGCCTCAAGATTACCAAAGTAGGATTCCTCATATTGGTAGCAGTGAGCCCATAACTGCTCATCAACATATTGACAAAATGAATGGCTACTTAGATCTCCAAGAGATAGATGATGTTGATGTGAAAATTATATTGTTTGCTCAAAGTATCACTTGTGACGTTAAAAAATGGTTTAAAGGGTTACCAACCAACTTTATCCCAAACCTTGCTCAATTGCATGACACCTTCCTTGGAAGATGGGAAGTGAAAAATAACCCTCTACAAATTTTAGCAGAGTATGAAAGTATCAAAAGAGCCCCAGGTGAATCAGTCCAAGACTATTGTATTAGATTTAACAATGTCTACAACTCTATACCCACAACAATACAACCTCCTCCGGGGCTAGCCCTCATTAAATTCCTAGATGGTTTTGACCCCGATATGTTTTACCAGTTAAGAGAAAGAAACCCTATAACTCTTGAGGAAATGCAGAGAAATGAAGTTAGAGTTGAAGCCAATCTATTAACAAAGAGAGCTAGACTAAAATCTGAAAGGAGAGTTACTATAAAAGAGGAACAAACTTGTTCCTCCTCTGATGTCAAGTTGGATACTTTAGTAAGAACAATGGAGAAAATGATGGAGAGAATTTTTATAGTTGATAGAACTGCTCCAAGGGAAAACCAAGGTGGTTCCCAAATTAGAAATCCAAATTTTAGGAAAATCCAACCTTAGATTAAACAAAGAGAGCAAAGAGGAAAAAATGATTGGCAACAGATTAGACCTCCATTTCAAGAAAACTATGCAGATGAGGAAGCTGACATACTTGAAGATCCCGAGGAAAATCAAATAAATTTGTTTAAGGAAATCGAAGTTGACCACATTTTCTTGACTAAGGAAGAGCAAGCCATTTTCTTACTCTCACAACCAGAATCCATTCCATTAGAATCTGAAGACTACAAACAAGGATATCAGAACACAATTATGGAAGTACATAGACAATATAACTTCAGGAGTAAAAATATTGTTGACACTCCTCCTAAGAAGACCCAAAATGATACCCCTTCTACTAGTCAGCCTAAAGATGATTCTTAGAAGGAAACTTCTAAGAAATAGGATGAAACTAATAAAGAAATAGAAAAACCTCCTACCTCTTTTAGCATTGAAAATGAATTGGCTAAAGTAAAAATTTCCATTTCCCTCATTGAATTAATCAACAAAAATGCATACAGATCACAAGTCATAAAAGCTTTGAAGATAGGGGAAGGGATCGACACAGTCAATTTTGTAGATGACTGACCTGAGTTATTGTTTAGGCCTAAGGTCAAAGGAAAATCTCAGGATGAAAGTGTATCCCCTTTCTACATTAGCTTGAACATTCATGATAAAATTCTACACAATGTTATGCTTGATTTTGGAGCCTCACATAATCTAATGCCTAGAGCTATTATGGAGAAACTAGGTTTAGACATAACCAAACCTTACAAAGATTTATATTCATTTGATTCAAGTAAAGTAGTATGCTTAGGATTAATCAAAGATTTTTGTGTTACTCTTGTCCAAATACCAACAAAGAGCTTGGTAATAGACATTATAGTAGTAGACATACCTCCTAAGTATGGAATGTTGCTCTCTAGATCCCGGGGAGAAAAATTACAAGGCACTTAATAAATGGATATGACTTATGCTACCATTCCATTATTTGGTCAACCAAGAATATTATAAAAGGAAACACTAATGAAGTACATGCTTAGTTGTAAAGAAAAACCCAACAATTACCCCCTATATTCAGTACATCCAAAAATAGATTCATTTATCTTGTACAGTAATGAATGTGTAGAAAATGAAGTTTCACACTTAGAAGCTGAGATCGGTAATACAAAAGAAATAAAATTGGATACTGAACAAAAATATGTAGAGGGAGAGGCTCTTTGGAATATGGATTTCTATGGGGATGTGAGTAAGGATGGAGCAGGGGCAAGTGTTTTAATTGTAAATTCATCCACAAATATGGCAAAGGGACATGGTTACAAACTCAATTTTTAGTGCACCAATAACATAGCTGAATATGAGGCACTGAACTTAGGGCTGCAAATTTTAAAGAGATTAGGAGAAAAACAAATTTCTGTGCATGGGGATTCTGAGCTAATAATCAATCAAATTAAGGGTGAATATCCTGCTAAATACCCTAGACTAAGAGCCTATATAAATGCAGTGTTAGATTTTTTGCAATTATTTTCTGAATATGATTTGTCTGTTATCCCTAGAATCCAAAATCTTTTAGATGATGCCTTGGCTGTTTCAACTAGCACTTGCAAAATTCCTTTTCATACCAATAGGAAATATGTGGTGGAAGTAAAACACAGGCCAGCTGTGCCTGATAATGTAATATATTGGCAGATTTTCAGTAATGATAAACAAATAGAGAACTTTTTACAAATGAAAGATGAGTTTGTGTCTGTAAATATTGATATTGAAAATGATATAGATGAAAATGAAAAAGAAATGGTTTTTAATGAAATTGATGATAATCAAGGAGAACTTGAGGTTCTACAATTAAAGGACAATGTGATATCAAGAGGATTGGTACCATTGGAAGAGCTTTTTGACTTTGATGATGTAGCCAAGAAGCCAAAAATAGAACCCGTATGAGTTGAGGTAGAGGAATGTAACATAGGAACTGCAGAGAACCCCAAAGTTGTCAAATTGTCTAAATCCTTACCTCTTAAAGAAAAAAAATTACATTGAGATTTTTAAAGAATTCTCTGATGTGTTTCCCTAGAGCTATGAATAATTAAAATCTTATGATACAATTATCATTCAACACACCATTCCCATCAGGGAAGATCAAAAGCATTTTAAACATAAATTGAGGAGAATAAACACAGTGTTACTGCCTTTGATAGAAAAGGAAGTTAAGAAAATTTTTGATGCAAAGATCATTGTACCCCTCAAATTTTCGAAATGGGTGTCAAATCTAGTACCTACTAGAAAGAAAACAAGTGAAATTAGGCTTTGCGTAGATTTTAGAAATATTAACAAGGTTTCTCTTAATGATAACTATCCCCTTCCAAAAATGGATCACATCTTACAAAAAGTAGTTGGTTCCAACAGAATTTCATTACTGGATGGTTTCTCAAGATACAACCAGGTTCTGGTTCATCCTGATGATCAACACAATACACCATTTACTACACCATGGGGCACTTTTATCAATTTAAAAATTCCTTTTGGCCTTATGACCATTGGAGCCACTTTCCAAAGATCAATGGACATGACCTTTGTTGATGAAATTGACAGGTTCATTGTGATTTACCTAGATGATATAACTGTGTTTTCAAAGACAGATGAAGAACACTTGCTGCATTTAAGAAGAGTTTTTGAAAATTGCAGAAAATATGGTATCTCATTAAACCCTAAGAAAACTCTATTTGGTTTAGAGGAGGGAAAACTTCTAGGTCATATCATTTCCAGACAAGGTATTAGAATTGATCCTAATAGAGTCAAAGCCATACTGAAAATTGACCCTCCCAGAAACAAGAAATAAGTTCAATCCTTCATTGGTAGGATAATTTTTCTCGGCAGATTTATTCCTAACTTGGCTGAAACCTTAAGATCCATTACAAATATGTTAAAGAAAGATATGGAAATAAATTGGAATACTGAAGCCAAGAAATCTTTTAGTGAAGTAAAGTTAGCTTTAACTACTGCTCCTGTTTTGATAAGCCCTGACTTTACAAAGGATTTTATCATTTTTTCTTTTGCATCTGAGCATACTATTATAGTTGTTTTATTGTAGAAAACAGTGAAGGCCATGAACAACCCATATTTTTTTAGCAAAGATCTGAGGGATGCATCTCTGAAGTACAATATTACATAGAAACAAGCCTTTGCTTTGGTAAAGGCATTAAAGGATTTTAGAGTGTATATCCTACATTCTCATATCATTGCATTTGTCCCAAGTGTTGTGGTAAAAGATATTCTC
Source organism: Pinus tabuliformis (assembly GCA_031772625.1). Taxonomy (NCBI): domain Eukaryota; kingdom Viridiplantae; phylum Streptophyta; class Pinopsida; order Pinales; family Pinaceae; genus Pinus; species Pinus tabuliformis. The sequence goes on from CM062820.1 coordinate 952,570,076, forward strand.
ACACAGACTGACCCAGATGGCAGAAGAGGGAAATGGATTGTTGTGATCCTAGAGTATGACATTGAGATTAAACCAACCAAGCTCATCAAAGGTCAGGGATTGACAAAGCTAATGGCTGAGTCCAATTTTCATGCACTGGATATCAATTATATTGTTGCACTGGATGAACAGGAAGAGCTAGTGACTCCACAAGTATCAGAGGCCTTTTCTACCTCACCATGGTATGTAGACATTATTTTTATTTTACAAAAATTACAAGCTCCTCTTGGTTTAACCAAAAAAAAAGCCAGGTTTGTAAAAATGAAAGCTATAAAGTTTTTTTATTATTATTTATTTTAGATCAGAATGTATATTGGAAAGACGCTGGTGGTATTTTGCTAAATTGTTTACTAAAAGAGGAAGCAAACATGGTCATGGAGGAGTTTCATCAAGGACACCGTGGAGGTCAGTAATATTGGAAAACCACAACCAAAAAAATCCTAAGGGTTGACTTTTACTGACCTACCTTGTTTGCATACGTGCATAAGAAAGTCACCACTTGCCACCAATGTCAAATCTTTGAAGGCAAGAGAAAGTTTTTGCCTTTACCCTTAAAACCCATTTCAGTTGAAACTCCTTTTCAGCAATGGGTTTTGGATTTCATTGGTGAAATCCATCCCATCTCATCATGCCAACATAGATGGATCCTAATAGCCATTGACTACTTTACCAAGTGGATTGAGGCTATCCAAACTAGACATGCCACATACACTGTCACTATCCAATTTTTAGAAGGTAACATTTTGTCTAGGTTTGGATGCCCCCATAAGATTATAACTGACAATGCTGCTGCATTTAAGTCAAAGGAAATGGCTGATTTTTGTAACAAATACCACATAATATTAGGACACTCAATTGCCTATTATCCACAAGTAAATGGGCTAGTTGAGTCCTCCAACAAGAGTTTAGTCAACAACATAAAAAATCTATTGCAATAGAATATAAAATCCTCTCATAAAAAGTTTATTAGTGCCCTCTGGGCTGACCGAATTAGCACCAAAAGTATATTGGAATGTCTCCATTCCAACAAGTATAAGGAGTTGATGTTGTGTTTCCTGTTTCTCTGGGAATTACTGTGTTAAAATTATTACAAGAATCACAAGTGGAAACTAATGATTTACAAAGAAGGATCAACTAGACCATACAGTTGCAACAATCCAGGGAGGAGGTGTATAACAAAACTCAACTTGTTCAAGACAACATCAAAAATATCTATGACAGGAGAACAAAAGCAGATGATTTCCAGTTAGGCGACCTAGTGTTAAAGTGGGACTCAAGGAATGAAGACAAAGGAAAGCATGGTAAGTTCGATAGCTTGTGGAAAGGGCCATACAAAATTGAAGCTTTCAAAGGAAATAATGCATTTTCCTTTAAGGACTTGACTAAAGAAGCACTGCCAGGTGGACCTGTCAATGGAAGATTTATGAAACAATAGTTTCCTCAAAGTTAAATCAGTTTCATTTAGAATCATTGTACCTATCATTTCACTATTCTACTACAAAGAGTGAGGCAGCTCACATTAGAAGTTGAAGCTCGGAGAGAAGGCCCTAAGCTTCTGATTATTTGTTGCCCATATTTATGATTAACAAAAGGTGGATCAAATTCAGTTGCAGAATAAGGACAACATGCCCAAGGGATCAAGGCTACTAATCTACAAAGTTCTTGACACCTAACAAGGAGGGTGCCATCCCCATTGGAGCCACTGTTAGGGTCCTATATTTTATAGGATGGACTGACTATTTGTTGTTGATTTTTGTATATGAGATGTTGTAAATAATCTTTCGTTCTGCAAGTTATTTCCAAAAAAGAAAAAAGAAGAGAAAATGAAGAAAAATAAAAACAAAGGGGATATCAAAAAATATTCATGTGAAATGAATAAAAAATAAAAAAATATGAAAGAACAAAAAAAAAGAATGAAAAATACCCCAAAAAAGAATAAGTGAGCAAATTTAAATGCCACTCAAAAAATGAAAAATGCATGAGTAATACCTTAGAAATTTTGAATAATGTTCTGCCAGTCAAAATGCCACAAAGAAGTAGATTAGTTGTTTTAATCACACTGTTTAAGCGTGATTAGGATCAATTAAATCAAATTAATTTAGCTTAATAAATGATCAACCACACAGTTTAATCATGGTTGAATTAGATTAGTTAGAATAAAATTAATAGGCCTGCATGTTTAAATGCGCCTTTAGAGGTTAGTTAAAAGGTTAAATTTCTAAGTTAATTGCAATTTCTAATTTGTAAATAAAGTTTTTTGATGTGACGTATTTTTGTCCCTATGCAATAAAGTATGGCGCATGTTCAAACGACCATGATCCACCCCGCCCAGATCAATGGCGGGGGATCGTATTTAGGCCCCCCGAGACCCTCCGATGTTCAATCACCATGGGGGGTCCAAAAAGGTGGTAATCCTCGGCGACGTGGTGGCTTCTAGGCATTTCAAACCCCTACCCCCCGCCTAAAATGACTAACTGCCCCTCCTACCCCGAAAACTACCATCCCACTTCCTCCTCGCGCTGACCGTTGACCCCCCTTCGCTCCCGTGCCATTTACATCCCACTAGGTGGACCTCCCATCCCCACCTTGATCCTACATCACTCCCTATTCTCCCACTCCCTGTCCGCCACCTCACACCTGCGAACCCCACTCCCCTTCCACCAAAACAATCTACTGTCACTACTTCTCCCCCATTGTAATGCCTCCATTTGGCACTCCCACCACCACATTAGTAGACCGTTGAGAAATAAATATTATCCACTCCCGCCATAACAGACCCACTCCATTTTAACAGTTAATTAGAAACGATAAGCTAGTTTTTCTTATATAACCAACCAAAGTTTGTTCAATTGCCTCCTTTCACCATTTCAGGATAGTAGGAAATCATAAATTTTTAGTGCACAATCAACCTAACAGGGCCTGCTCTAACGTCCAACCAATTATCCATGCCATCTCTGTGACCAGTCAGCATAGCCAGTCACCTGCAACCAAGTACCTAGCCGTCAATTTGCATCGAAATACTAGTTTTCACCTATTATCTCGGGTAATTCTGAATTCCCTGTTCTTTTCTCTTCTATCATGGCACCTAAAGGAAAGTCCAAGACCTCCGATGATAATCCTATGCTTCCCCCTACCATAGACTTAGATCACCAAGCACTGGTAGACCAAGACTACAAAATTACTGAAACTAGTTGTGAATTCGTCTTGTTTGAGCTTCACAATTGTTTAAAATAGAATTTCTTGGACCATAGAAATGAATTGAGCCTCTCAGATTCTCTTTTACCACAATTCATCTTTCCCTAGACACAACACTTCCCCGAATTCGTCTCCTGGTGTCAATTTAGGTATATCCCTAGTCAGAGGGCAATTATAGCCCAAAACAGTGACATCCTCTTCACCATTGCTGTAGAATCCATCTCCCAAATGCTCCAATTACCAAATTCTGACTCTCTGCAACCATTTTCAGTAGATTTCCTCATGGAATTCTATAGAAACCTAACCTTCATATAGAGAGCCAAGATATTTGATATTTTTCTCCCTGAGGATTCCCAATTACCCAAGAATAATCCCCCATCATCATCCTCTATGTTTCCTAAGATGACTAAACAAGTAATTTCAATTATTTCATGCATACTTAGCTATCAATCCGATGAATGGGTTGACGAGGCCATTGTTGGTTTCTTATTAGTTTTTGGAACTGTTGAGAAACCCCTTATTTTCAATTACAGTGAGTTCATTGTAGAATCAATTCATGACTAACTCCTCAAGTTTTCTACTGAAGGGACTTTTAACAGGTTTCAATGTTGGTTTATGTTAATTTATGGTATGTTCTATGCTTAGTGCAGTTTACTTCGATTTCTTCTTATTAGCCATTGTTTAGCAATCACATAAACATAAAGTAAAATGCTGATAGAACATTAATAGATCGAAAAAAAACAAGCCAAGAGAAGAGACACAAGATGTGGTGGCTAGCCAGGGACAAAACCCAATGCGGGGAAACCCTTTGATCAATTCTTCTTCAATATTCAATAGTTCAATAGAGAGAAGTAGTACAAATTCAAAAATCTGTAATTTTATGACAACAACAACAAACCCTAAATCAGTAAAGTCAAATCTAGTCAAACAACCCCGAATTTACCTCTAGTCAACCTTGAAGAACTCGACCTTCAACAGCAAACTTCGGCAACCCAAAATAACCCTTGGTCAATGGTCAAAACAACAGTTAACGATGAGTAGTCTGCGGTCAACCTTAACCAGTCAACAATGGTCAACACATTTGGTCAACGCAACACCCAAACAACATGAGCACGTTAGCCCTTGGTCAACACTTCATTTAGCAGCCCAACACTTGGTCAACGCAGCCCTAGAAAAGTCAAAACTGCCCTAAAATTAGTCAACGCCGCCTTAAACATAAAATGCGTCCTTCCTCTTGCACGCGTGAGAGAAGTTGCTCCTTCACTGGCCCAATGAGATGAGGAGAGAGAAGATCAATGTTGAGATGATGATGAAATGGGGCACAATGTCTCCTTGCTTTATATGTAACGTTGAGGTAAAGCTGGGGGTGTGCCACACACTTTATCTTGTTGGCCAACCTTGACAAATTGTCAAGTATATATAAATAAATTCATATCTCCATAAATACATGTCGGAATCAGATGATCGTTAGATCAATCCTACACCTCTCGGCGAGAGGAATGAAGTAAAAATATCAACTGCCATAAATAAGATGACACACATGAAGTTTGGCCCTAGTTTCAAATTTTAACACTCCCTCTCAACTAGGGAGAAATCTGTCTGCTAATCTGTCTGACCATCGATACTATCTCTGCCATCAAATGCACTGCCCTACACTGCTCTGCTCTGCTCTGATCTACTATGCTCTACTCTACTGAACTATGAAGAAGAATAAATGATCAAGGATGTATCATACCATCCTCTACTTACCCGAAGTCAATCCCAGAAAGTGTGTCATACCACTCTCACTGATCCCATATCAGTTTCATTGATCCTAGATCAATGGAGGTCATCCTAGCATAGGGAGTACGGTAGATACAACGATGCATCCATCGATAGTACTACTATGGTCCCTAACCCCATTTCCTGCTTATTGATTAGATGAGAGGTACTTCCCATGAGTCCCAGATTGCATGGGTAGGATGCCTTGACAGGAGAATTAATCATCCTATCCCTAAGTTGCCATGGGGTATCACAAGGGAAGGTTGAACCTTTCACCTTGTACATAGCGCACCACTAGGGGAGGGTGAGTCACCCTATGGTCGCATGTCACTCCAAGAAGTACCCCAAGTGGCCCGGAGCTCCCAGAGCTCAATGTATGCATCATGCATGACCCTCATAATAGGGTCTCTCAACGACACCAAGTCATTCTCTGAAAGTCAAGAATTTGACCTTTCCCAGGGGCTTTGTCAGAATGTCGGTGACCTGCTCATCTATACCGATATGTTGGAGCCTTATTGCTCCCCTCTGCACCATATCCCGGATATAGTGGTACCTGATATCGATATGCTTAGAGCGATCATGAAATACGAGATTCTACGATAAACAAATCCCGCTTTGGTTGTCACACAGGATCACGATAGTATCCAATGTAAATCCAAATAGCTCACTAAAGAGATTCCACTACTAGAATGCCTCACAAGAGGCCATACTCGCAGAAATGTACTCTACCTAAGCGGTGCTCAAAGCTACCGACTTCTTCTTCCTGCTCATCTAGGATATCGAGGCATATACCAAAGAGAAACAACACCTGGAAGTGCTCTTTCAGTCCACCACACTGCCTGCCCAATCAGCATCGGTATATCCATGTAGTCTCGCATCTCCGGCAGTGTATCTCAACCCATGAGTGATTGTGCCATGAAGGTATCTCAATAGATTGTTGGCACCAATCTAATGTGTGTGGCGAGGCTCAGCCATATGTTGACTCAACGTGTTGACTGTAAAACATATATCCGGATGGGAGTTAACCAAGAACATCAATGCTCCGATGAGTTGATGATACTCGGTAGCATTTTGTAGAATAGGTCCAGCAACACTACCACTTAACTTCTTGAAGTCAAGATCCATCGGGGTAGTCACGGGCTTGCAGTCCACCATAGTGAATCTCTCCAATATCTTCACCACATATTTTCCTTGAGAAATCAAAATCTCCCCTGGCTTCTACTATAATTCCAGTCCTAGGAAATAGTGCATCAGTCCCAGGTCCTTCATCTCAAACTCATAAGTTAACTCCCTCTTACATTTGTGAATGAGAGGGTCTGCACCTGTCAGAAGGAGGTCGTCAACATACAACACTAGTATGAGAGGTTTTTCATCTTCAACCTTAAAGTAAAGTTTAGGGTCGGCTTCACTCCTAGTGAATCCCAGGTTCATCAAGTAGCTATCGATCCTCTCATACCACGCTCAGGGTTCTTTCTTCAGCGCATAGAGGGCTTTATTCAACCTGCACACGTGAGATTCTCTATCATGTATCTCAAATCCTTCGGGTTGTTCCACATAGACTTCCTCTTTGATCAAACCATGTAAGAATGCAGTCTTGACATCCATCTGGTGTAGGTTCCATCCTTGCGAAGTAGTAAGGGCTATGATTGAGCGAATGGTGGTATATCGGGAAATAGGTGCAAATATCTCGTCATAGTCTATACCTTCCTTCTGAGAGAAACCATGAGCGATAAAACAAGCCTTACAATTTTCTACACTTCCATCGGCTCCATGCTTTATCTTGTAAAGCCATTTCGAAGTGAAAACTGCTTTGTCCTAGGGTCTGGGGACCACATCCCAGACATCGTTCTTCATGATGGACTCATATTCATCAGTCATATAATCCTTCCATACTTGATGCTTGACAGCTTCTGCGAACGATGAAGGCTCGTTTTGAATGATCGTGCTCATGATGGTCAAGTATCCCTGATACCTGGTTGGCTTCTTAGTTTCACGAAAATTCCCTTAGGGTGCAATGTGTCCTTCAACATCATCAAGTGTCCCCCTGAGCCATGAAGACCTCTTCCTAGAAGAGGAAGGTTCTTATGAAGGGGGATCAATAGGATCCATAGGTTCTTCTACATTGGACATAGTCTCATCTTCCTTTTCCTCTGGTTTCCTGGTGACAACTTCTCCAGATTTCCTCATTATAGGAAGATTGTCAACTTTGCTAAGAGCCATATCTTTGTCAAAGTGACATCATGGCTAATCTCAACATCCCTTTGACCAGCCACATAGATTCTATAGCCCTTAGTATATTCGATATAGCTCACGAAGATTCCTTTCTTTCAAGATGCACCCAATTTATTCCTTTTCTCTTTCGGCACATGAAAATATACAGGACTTCCAAAAATTCTAAAATGAGATATATCAGGTTTCTTATGAGTGAACATTTCTTCGGGAGTCTTGGAACCCAATGCTTCATGAGGGCATTGATTTTTCACATATACGACAGTATTCATAGCTTCGACCCATAGAAACTTCAAAATCCTTTGATCATGGAGCATAGCACGAACAAATTCCACAATCATACGATTCTTCCTTTCTGCCACACCATTCTGTTCAGGAGTATATGGTTTTGTAGTCTCCCTCTTAATGCCAGCCTCTTTGAAAAAGTCATGGAACTCATTGGATTCATACTCGGTCCCATTATCAGTCCTTAAGATTTTGATCTTCTTTTCGGTTTGATTCTCGATCAAGGATTTGAAGTGATGAAACCAGGAGAACACTTCATCCTTCTTTTTCAAGAAGTATATCCAAGTCTTGCGAGAATAATCATTAGTAGAAGTGAGTTAATATAAATATCCTCCCAAGGAATTCACAGGCATCATACTAGATATGTCGGAGTGAACCAACTGTAATATATCAGAGGTCTTGCTATGGATTGAGGGGAATGGTCCCCTTTTGAGCTTTCCTTCGGCACATCTAGGACATACACCTTCTTGCTCTAATTTTAACTTGGGCATCCCGGTCACCATTTTTCTCACATCTGGTAGAGCTTTATAATGAAGGTGGGAAAACCTCTGGTGCCATAGTTCGAACTGAAGAGATTTGTCACAAGTCATGACACCCAACGGACTTCCTTGGACATGATATAAAGAGTCAACCCTAAACCAAAGAGTGAAAGAATCTTTGAAATTATTTTTCCATACACATACCTTGCCATTGATGAAGGCCACCTTGTAGCCTTTGTCTTCCATTGCCAAAAGGGACACCAGGTTCTTTTTGAGAGAAGGTACATATAGGACTTCTTGCAAATGAATTGTATTGCCCTCATTAAATTGTAGAGAGACATTCCTTACACCGTTTATGGGATATTTGGAGTTGTCCCCAAGAACAATTTCTAGGTTAGCCTCCTTCTCTATCAAATTAGAGAGAGCTTCTTTGTAACCAGTGAAGTGGCTTGAGGCACCACTATCAATAATCCAATTTCCCAGAGAGTCTGGGGGAGCAGTAGTAGAGAGGGCAGCTGATAGATAATATTCACATTGCTTATTGTTAACAACATTAGATTTATACCTGGAGTTTCTTGCCTTCTTGGAGGGTTGACCGTTTCCCTGATTTTCGTCATTCCTTTTTCCTTTGCCATTGAACCTACCCTTCCTTTGATTGTTGTTGGAAATGCCTCGGGAGTGATTTTGATCATCATCATGAGACGTGTCCTTTCTATAGTGGCCAATTTTGTTGCAAATGTAACATCTCCCTTTCCTTCCACCTTTTGGTCCGACCTTTCCCTTAGATCTTTCCCTAGAATTATTTCTCCTTTTAGCATGAGAGGAGAATGCAGTGGGATTGCCTCTAAGTGTGGGCATTTCCTTCTCTTCCATCCTTGTTTCTTCTTGAATGCATCTCACCCTCATTTCCTTAAATCCTAGGATTACATTATTTTTGAGAAGAGTGGTTCTAAATATATACCATTCAGATGGGAGCCCTCCAAGAGTTGTGATGGTCAGTTCCCTGTCAGGAACAACTTCTCCAATCGATAGGAGATCATTCTTGATCTTGGTGATCCTTAAGAAGTATGCTTGCATACTCTCATCTTTGCCCTTCTTAATTTCCTTCAAATTATTTCTAAGGAACAAAACTTGATTTGCATCATTAAGTTTAAATAAGCTTACTAGTTTATCGTAGATTTCCTTGGAGGTGGTCAGCTCGGAAACATAGGCCACCAGGCGTTTGTCGATAGAGTCTCGGATGATCTTCTTTGCTTTGAATTCTCCCCTGGTCCACTTGTTCCTAGCAACAACAAATGCATTTGCTGGAGGCTCAATGATTTTGCCTCTCACATGGTCCAACACTTCCTGCTCTTCTAATGTTAGATCGAGAGACATCTTACATCCATGATAGTCAGAGTTGTCATGGAGCTTGTGTTCAACAGGGAAGTGTGATGAGGACCCCATGAAGTCTTTGATATTTCTTCAACAACCTTTGGTGATTGCTCTTGCTCTTTCTCTTGCTTGGGCTTTGTCTTCACGTCAGCTCTGATACCATGTTAATTTATGGTATGTTCTATGCTTAGTGCAGTTTACTTTGATTTCTTATTATTAGCCACTGTTTAGCAATCACATAAACATAAAGTAAAATGTTGATAGAACATTAATAGATCGACAGAAAACAAGCCAAGACAAGGGACACAAGATGTAGCGGCTAGCCAGGGACAAACCCCAATGCGGGGAAACCATTTGATCAATTCTTCTTTAATCTTCAATAGTTCAGCAGAGAGAAATAAAACAAATTCAGAAATCTGTAATTTTATGACAGCAGCAACAAACCCTAGATCAACAAAGTCAAATCTAGTCAAATAGCCCCAGATTGACCTCTAGTCAACCTTGAAGAACTCGGTCTTCAACAAAAAACTTTGGCAACCCAAAACAACCCTTGGTTAATGGTCAAAACAATAGTCAAAGATCAACGGTCTGCGGTTAGCCCTAACCAGTGAATGCTGGTCAACACTTTGGTCAATGCAACACCCAAACATCACATGTAGGTCAACCCTTGGCCAACTTTTGGTCAACGCTTGATTTAGCATCTCAACACTTGGTCAACGTAGCCCTATAAAAGTCAACGCTGCCCTAAATAGAAAAGGCGTCCGTCCTGTTGCACGTGTGAGAGAAGCTGCTCCTTCGTTGGCCCAATGAGATGAGGAGAGAGAAGATCAGTGTTGAGATGGTGATGAAATGAGGCACAATGTCTCATTGCTTTATATGCAACATTGAGGTAACGCTGAGGGTGCGCCACACACTTTATCTTGCTGGCCGACCTTGAATAATTGTCAAGTATATACAAATAAATTCATATCTCCATAAATACACGTCGGAATCGGATGATTGTTAGATCAATCCTACACCTCTCGATGAGAGGAATCAAAGAAAAATATCAGCTACCATAAATAGGATGACCCACATGGAGTTTGGCCCTAGTTGCCAATTTTAACAATTTATTTGTTTCTTTATCATCAAGCAAACTATTTTTCAATTCCTTTGAAAAAATTAGATGAGCAAGGTAATCCACAATCAATAATACAATGGACATCCTTGGTGAGGAGAAATTCTACTGAGTACACCTTCTTTGATTATGTTGATAAATTTTTACACACAATATCATGTTTATTAAACCACAATATAGAGCGTAGGATATGACCAGAGATACAGAGAATTCTACATCTCAGTGAGTAGACTAAGACAAGAGATTGGTATTTGTACCAAAATTATACCCAGATCAGAGTTTATGGGTGTGAATTTCCACCATACAGGCTGCCAAAATTTGTTCCTATGAGGATCTTCTCACTGGAATACATAAGGCAGATGATTCATATGGATGACCTTCATTTTGTTGTAGCAAAAAAGAAGTCTTAGTTTAAAATCAAGGCATAGGTTGGTCCATTTATTTGCAACACCATAGCAGGAAGTGAGGAGGAAAATTCAACCCTCAAGCAGATGAACTTCATGTTGATTTTCACTCGGCCATATGACCCTTTTGGCATCATTTCTAAACTAAGAGTGGAGAAAAAAACCACTCCCTACACTCGCACTCCTAGACCAAAGATAGAAAAGTTCATGAATCAAAGTCAATGGGAGGAGAATACACTACAGGAAGCAGAAGAACAGGTGATATCCACGACTGCCTCAGACTCCAGAACTTCAAGACAAAATAGACAAGAGGCCAAGGGAGGATGATTCCCCTTCAGTGACAAAGATTGGAGTTAAGGAGTTTGTGATATATAAGAAGAAGCATAAGACTAATTCTAAACCAGTTTTTCTATAGGAGGATGAGGAGCAGGCCGCCATAGTCCTAACATGGCATCATGTTCCTACAATAAGAGAAGTTATCTTCATAGGATCTCCATCTTCCTCAGTTTCCTAATATCCGCCAGATACAACTCAAACAACAGAATTGTTTTAGGACCAAGATGAACCAAATATTTTTGCAAAATATAGAGAAATTAAGAAGAAAAATGAATAGATCAAGGCCACCACATACACCTAGTTCTGGAAGAAAAAACCTCTTCACAACATAGAATTATTTCGACCTTTGATACAAAAAGGGGAAAATCCAAATTGCATTCCTTCAAGCATAGGTTCCATTTCCGAAGACTAGCTGATTACAAGAAATATGCTTTCTCCTTTGATGCTAAGCAAATTCACCCCATTGACCAAATAGACCTGCATAAACAAACTAGTGAAATGTTGTACTCTACTTTGACCAACACTGCCATGACAACTTCCAAGTTGCAGGCCTCACTCAGCAACATACAATCATAATTGAAGCTCGAAAATATTTTATCTTTGGCTAAGGACACCAGGATCAAATCATTGGAGAGATTGGTAATTAAGTTGGGGTATGACCCCAAAGATGTAAAAGAAGTAGAAGAAATTGCGAGGATGAAAAATGCAGACATAGCAGCATTGAGGAAACAACTCAAACTTCCATCCATTGAGGAGCCCCAAGCTAAGGAAGTTGGCGAGGTTGAGAAAGAGAAATAGAACACGTTCAAGATAATAATTGAACAAATCAACTAGATTAAGGATATGGAAGTGGAGATAGAAAGATTGCTCAAGGAAAAGGAGAAGTCATCACAACTAGCCATAGTTCCTCTAATGACAATGCCTATTTCATTGGCAGCCACAACAAGAGCATCTACATTGACAACAACAGAAGCATAGATAACAGATTCCTCAAATGAGTTGGTTAAAGCTATGGAAGACCTGTCCATCATAGGGCAGGGAATTGAAAAATTAAAATCCCAAGTCAAAACTTTGCAGGATTAGAAATTAAATATAGATAATGCATACATAGTAGAGCTGTAGAAACCTCACAGTTTATACCAAAGGATTGAGCAACTAGAGAATGAGTCTGTGATGGCTCAAACACTAGCACAAGCTAAAGAATGCATATCGATTGAGATAAATGAGGCCATCACAGAAATCTGGCCTTCAATTGAGATAACATTTGAACATGAGGACTTAGTTCAGAGATCAAAGGAGTTAATGGAAGGAGTGAGAAGCAACTTGGGACAGAGGCTAGGGGAAGCTAACACCTTAATTAAAATTTTGAATTCAAAAACCAAGGATGAGTTAGCAGATTTTGAGATTGCAGATAGGACAAAGACTATCTTGGAAGTCAAGAGAGTCCTTACTAAAAGGAACTTGCTAGTACAATTGGAAAACAAGTGCCAACACTTGGAGACCAACATCTAGAGGTTCCCTAAGAAACTCAATGCATTACATTTGAAAGGACTGCCAGGACTAAAGGGAATTAGAGACAAGCTAGTTCCCTTACCATATTATCAATAGAAATCGTACTCAATAGCTCGAGACAAATCAAAATTTTCAAACATTAAAGGCTTAATTACAGGAAAAGCTTTCATGGAGGCTTTGGAAGTCAATTGGCATATTAGAGCCGAAATCACGCATTTATTTATGGTCAAACCAACTTTCTAGAAATATATTGAGGTAGATGAGACTTACAGAAAATTTGTTAAAATTCCAATTCCAGATGAAGATAGGTGGGACCAGTTATGTCAAATATTGGAGTAAAAATTGTTTTACTTTCAGTAACAGAAAAACACTTTTCGAGGCCCAGTCATCAACATCAAGCCTCAAAGATAGTGCCATATCATTACAACTTTTTAGTTATCTATATTTTTGTTCTATTTTTACCAGCAGTTTAGGATATTTTGTAAAATATCTTGAGGTTTTCACTCAAGATATTTTTTGATAATTTTGTATAAGTACTTCCCAAGTCAAAGTACAAATGTTGGGACTTGTAGTAAGAAATGACTACCATTTGATGTAAAGTTGTTTTCTGAGCTAAATTGATCATTTTTCATTAATGAAGACAATGTTCCAGGATTCATGTATCACGCTTTATTGGTGATGTGTTTTCTACTTGTAATTCTGTAATATCTTTGTTCATTTTCATATGTGTTTCTTTCCTTTATTGTTTAAAAGAAAATTATGGGCTGAACTTGTTTAATTACACTATGTCCTGGATTTAAACAATATATATGTTTTCCAACTGAAATTAAATATAGAATTCTTAATTTCTTTATGTTTAATTGATTTTGAACCTTTTTCCTCCCTATCACTTCATTAAGCTCTAAAGATCCAATGACCTTCCTACCTTGCCCTGTTATTTCTGGTATGATATTCATGCACTTGATCACTCTAAGACTTTAAATCCATTTCCTAATGGCCTTACCTTGCAGCCTCAACCAAACAATTCAAAAAACCAAACTCTGGGCCTTACATCTAACCTAAATTCCCATCACAACAAAGCTAAATCTGAGAGAGAGATCCCTCTCTGAGTTTAGAAGGGCTATCTTATAAACTTAAAAGTTGTCCTGTGGTTACCTTTGGGTTTCTTTTTCAGCCTTAAGAAATTACTGAGTGCTAACACCCACTAAGGGATTCCTAGGCCCAAACAAGAAACATACACTACCAGGCTTTACCACAATCCCACCATACAATGGTCTAGGGATCACTAGGCGTATAAAAGCATGCATACCTCCAGATATCTCCACCTAAACCATGAGGAATTTTTCTGTCTCCAACCTCTAGGATTTACTGTATATCCCTCCATTTACCGGACAAGGATTCCTAGTCCCAACGAGGGTATACAAAACCAGGCTTTACTACAATCCCACCTTTACCGGTCTGGGGATTCCTAGGTCTTGTGATTTTTTCCTGAGACTACCTAACTTAGTTTTGAAACCATCTCGCAATCCAACTCAATTAAATGAAAGAACCCCATCACACCATGACTATCCGGAAATGGAAAGGCAAGGCTGAAAATCACTGTCACACCTGGAAAAAACCATGATAATGACAACAAGAGAACCAAATACACATATGCATATAGCATGCATGCCAAAAATAGAAAGGAAATCATACATTTAACTCGATACTTGCAAGTAATCCTGTTGTAGCCACTTGATCCAACTCTTCCTTGCTTGATCCTTACTTCCCTTTGCTTTCTTGTCCTTCCTTCGCCTTCCTTTCTCCAATGCTAGAGTGCTCCAATAATACTCTAAGTATGCAAGAGTATGAGAGAGTAGAGAGAATAGTGACAGCTCCAAGCTAAAACTAACAAAAGGTTGTAAACTAATCCTTAGAAGCCTTTTAATTAATGAGGCCTATATTTTTTTAATTTCCATTATTTTTCCTCCATTTTCCTCCTCACATGCAACCTGTGACCTTTCACTTTCCCTTTCTCCTAACTTCCATTATTTTCATAAATAAAATGCCAATTAATGCCTCTTTCCTTTCCAAAGCCTTTTCCGTTGTCTTTTCCAATTTCCCCTAGCTAATAAACCAAATGAACACCCGTTAGGATGTTTTTCCCAACATTAAGCTTGGAATACGTTTCCCATGACCTTGGTCTTATTTTACCTTTATTAAGCTTATTACATGGATTTTTAACTTGGGGTTGTTATAGACCCCTCCCCTTGGAACATCATCCTCGGTATACAATGACACCTATGACCATCAAGACCATTGAAAACCAAAACATACCTCCCATGGAGCTTTATAACTTAGCTTGATGTAGTATTCACAATGATCAAAATACTAAAAAGAAATACCAACATGACAAACATGACCACTTGAAACCCATACTGCTTATTGGAGTTTTATAGTACAACTCATTGTGGTATTTGCATCCATATACATATACACATATACGAAAAATTCTTTGTCTCAATCAGAAAACAGTGAAGGATACATAGCCCACATATGATCAACCATCTCCCATGTAGCTTCATCGGGCCCAAAGTGGTTCCACTACACTTTAACCTACTCGATCGCTCAGTTATGGAGCATGAGCATCTTTCTCTACAAAATGCACTAAGGTTCCAGCTATAATTCTCCTTCTGGCTCCACCTGCAATAAAAACCAATCAATAACATGATCAACATCGTTTACATATGTTTTAAGTAATGAAACATGTAAAACATCATAGAGTTTCATTGTCAGAGGCAGTGCAAGTCAATAGGCCACTGGTCCAATCTTCTCAAGGATCTCGAAAGGCCTGCAGTATTGAGGTGTTAGCTTCGCACATGAGCCAATCCTCAAGGATACCTTCTTGGGATTGATGCACAGGTACACTTGTTCCCCAACCTGAAACTCCTTAAACACCCTGTGTTGATATGCATAACTCTTTTGTTTGTCTTGTGCTGCCTTTAGATTCTTCTTGGTAACCTACATTTCTTGTTCCATGTCTACTAACTGCTGATGCATAAAATACATCTCAACATATCCTTCTATTTGTCCATATGTCTGCAGATGATAAGATGTATTGAAGGCCAAATATGTACTTAAACTTGCAAATAACTCCTTCCAGAACCTAGAAGTGAACGTAACATCTATGTCTGACACAATCTTCTTCAGAACACCATCCAATTTCACTACATCTCTAATGAAGACCTGTGCTACGTCACTAGCTGAATACATAGACTTCACTGGAATGAAGTGTGCTATCTTTTTCAACCTATCAACCACAACCATGATAGAATCATGTTGTCTAGATGTCCTCAACAAACCTGTGATGAAATACATGGAAATGACGTCCCATTTCCACTTTGGAATCATAATTGGTTGTAGTAAACTACCTGTATGCTTACACTTTTCTTTTACCTATTGACAATCCAAACATCTAGCCACAAACTCTGCCACTTCCTTATTCAGATTCAGACAATAGTAGAACTTCTTCACCACTGTCAATGTCTTTTGGTATCCCTTATGACCTTAATATGACTTAATGTGAAATTCCCTCAAGGTAATCTTCTTGAGCTCACCGTTATCCGATAGATAGATCATGTCCCTAAATACGATCAAACCATCTGCTGTAATATGATAATCCACATCCTCATTACCTGTATCCTGCTATAACCTATGCCTAAGCTTCCTATAGTTGTCATCCTGCGGTCCTGCCTGTAAGATCAGATCCTATAAATCTATCCCATAAGAACTCATAACTGCTATGTGATTCACCTGCACTCTTCTTCTAAGAGCATCTGCAACCCTGTTTTGTTTCCCTTTAATGTACGTGATCTCGAAGTCAAACTCACTGATTGTGGCCAACCATTTAGCTTGCTTGGCATTCAGATTTGGTTGGTAAAACAAGTATCCCAATCCACTGGGATCACTCACCAATACAAACCTCATGCCAAGAAAATAGTGCCTCCTCATCTTCAATGCATGAATTTTAACTACCAGCTCAAGATCATGTGTCACATAGTTATGCTCATGCTCATTCAATGTCCTTGATCATAACATACCGCTTGTCCCTCCTGCATAAGGACTCCACCAAGTCCTCTTTCAAAAGAATATGTACACACCACAAACTCTTTATCTAGAGCTACAATCTTTAGAACTGGTGCAATTTTCATTAACTATTTCATCTGCTCAAAACTTGTTACACATTCCTCTGTCCATTCAAATTTCTTCCCTTTTCTCTGTAATGATGTGATAGGATATGCAATTCGCTAACAGTTCCTAATGAATCTCCTGTAGTAACATGCTAACCCCATAAATGACCTTACCTCATCCACATTCCTAGGATCTTCCCATTCCATGATAGCTCTTATCTCTTTCGGATCCACTGTTATGCCTTCCTTGGAAACAACATGCCCCAAGTAATGTAGCTTTGTTTGAGATAAACTACATTTTCTAATATTGGCATACAACTGATGCTCTCTTAGCAATCTCAATATTACTGCTAAGTTTTCAACATGCTCTTCCTCATTCTTAGAATATATCAATATATCATCAATGAATACAATAACAAACTTGTCTAGATAAGGACACAATACATTGCTCATCAAGCACATAAAATTAGCTAGAGGATTAGTCAAAACAAAAGAAACTATAACAAACTCATAATTCCCATATCTCGTCTGGAAAGTAGTCTTGTAGATGTCCTCTTCTTTAATGTGTACTTGATGGTATCCTGATCTCAAATCAATCTTCAAGAACATTGTTGCTCCCTTCAACTGGTCAAACAAATCATAAATCCTTGGCAACAAATACCTGTTCTTGATGGTTACCTTATTCAATTGATATAGTCAATACACAACCTGAGAGTACCTCCTTCTTCTTCACAAACACTACCAGTGCACCCCATGATGATACACTTGGCATAATGTATCCTTTGTCCAACATTTCCTTCAATTGCAACTTCAATTCCACTAACTCTCGAGTGCTCATCCTGTATGGTGCCTTTGATGTTGGTGCTGCCCTTGGTACCAACTCAATAGAAAATTCCACCTCCTTTTGAGGCAAAAAATCTGAAATCTTTGCGGGAAATACATCCTGAAACTGCTGTAAAATTGAGTAGCTATTCAAGGCTTCTACGTCCTCAACATATTTATCTTTTTCACTAGAAATATGTACTGAAAATAACACACACACTTTCCTATGGCTGTACTTTTCCTACATAGCTGTAACCATTCTGACTGATGTTCTCTTTTTCTTACCTTATAAGATTTTCTATTCCTCATTGTCATCTAAGAACTCAATAGCCTTGTCATAACAATCCACCTTAGTCCTGTGAGGATACAACTAATCCATACCCAATAACACACTGTATGAACCCAATGGAAGTACATTCAAATGTGTTAATGTAGGCCTACCATTAAGCTCAAATGCACAAGCTCTTACCCAATTATGAACTATTTTCTTTGTACTTGTAGCCAACAACACTAACCAAGATTCCACATTTACTTCTTTATTCAAACCACACTTATCAACTAGGTTAAGATTAACATAACTATAGTAAGATCCAGGGTCAATACAAATAGAAACAACTTGATCACAAAGCTTACTGTCCATCTCGATAATAGATGCCCAATCATTCGCCTGCCTGTTATCCAATGCTGAATAGATCCGAGGAATACTCTTCCCAACATCCCCAACTTCCTGCGCCTCCTGTGCACTATAAATATGAGGTCTACCACATTGATTCTACGAACAATCTCTCTTAAGATGCTCCTTACCGCATGTCCAACACTGCAACTGTCTCCTACCATCACATCTGTTTTGCTATTATCTAGGCTGAGGTCCATTAAACTTCTTATAAGGTACAACATTCTCTTTTTCACCTACATCGTGGGGTCTTGTTCTTTTCGAATACCATATACCTTTATTCTTGTCTTTCCCTTTCCAATCTTAATGAGTTTCTATCTTGCGCTTTGATTGCTCATAACATTGTTTCAATTTTCTATCCCCAAACCTTTGATAGATTCCGGCCAATATCTCTGTGCAATGTCTCTTATAAAGTTATCACTAAAATCCTAGCTAACAGATTAAAAAAGATCCTCCCCTCCCTTATCTCTGAGAATCAAGGAGGCTTCGTTCCTGGAAGACAAATAACGGACAATGTTATCCTTATCCAGGAGGCAATACACAGCAGCATAAATAGGAAGGAAAGGGGCATGATCATCAAGCTTGATATGGCGAATGCCTTTGACCGTGTCAATCATCAATTCCTTCAGGCAGCCCTAAAGAAATTTGGCATTTCCGAGACCTTCATCAGCTGGGTCATGGAATGCATCTCACTCACTTGGACAGCTCCCCTCATCAATGGCAGGCCCTGCAATTCCTTCAAAAGCTCAAGGGGTTTGAGGCAAGGATGCCCGCTTTCTCCCTTCCTCTATATCATCATGGCTGAAACGCTTAGTATACACCTGGAAAATTTGCGCAGGCTAAGAGAGATAACAGGGGTCACAATTGTTCGGGGAACCAAGGGAATAAATCACTCCCTCTTCGCTGACGATACTCTTCTAATTGGAGGCGCTTCCAGCCTCATGGCCAGGAGATTCAAGAGCACGCTGGATCTCTTTCTTCAAGCATCTGGAGGTAAGTTAAACAATAATAAGTGCATGATCTACACATGGAATGTCCCCAGGCATATCATTCAAAGAATCTCCACAATCTTGGAAATCCCGGCTCAAAGGAACTGGACATACTTCACTTACTTGGGGTTACCTTTAGCCAAGGAAAAGGTCAAAACCGAAATCTGGATCAAGATAATTGAGAAGCTGAGAGGGAAGCTTCAGAGCTGGGGGGTGTCTTGGCTTAACCTGGAGGGCAGAACTATTCTCATCAAATCCATCCTTTCAGCCCTCCCAATCTATCAGTTTGCTACCACCCTTGCTCCGGCAAGCATACACAAACATATGGAACTTATCATTAGGAGCTTCTTATGGCAAGGAGGCAGGCAGGAATCAAAAAAATTCAGCCTAGTTAAGTGGGAACAGGTCATCTTACCCTTCGAAAAAGGAGGCCTTGCAATAAGAATCCCAAGACTCGCCAACATGGCCATGGGCTTCAAATTGATATGGAGAATTCTCAACGAAAATGGGGCTTGGTGGACAGAGGTTATCAAAAAGAAATACTTGAATGGGGCCAACTCCAACATCCTCTCAGAATCCATCATTGACAGACAGTGCACCCCGGTATGGAAGCTTATTAAAAAAATTCTCCCTCACTTCAAAGCCTGCATCTCAAGAGTCCCGGGCAATGGTAAAAACATCAACATATGGGCGGACAGAATAATGGGATCAGAGGCAAGGGAAACCCTCATAAACCTCAGGCCCCTGCAACGGTGGATGACAGAGGGAAATCTCAAGACACTCTATGACATTTCCTCCTGGGACCAAAATAGTTGGATAGGCTGGAAGTCTATCTCCCCTCCCAATGATCTTAAGAACCTTTGGTCTGATCTCAAGATATCTCTCATAGGATCCGCCCCCATTAATAGAATGAGAGAAGATAAATATGTCTGGGACTCCAATGGTGGAAGCTACACAGTCAAAGAGGGTTATAAAGTCCTTCAAAGCGCCTCAGCAATAAACAACTGGCCTCTCCACAAAGTGGCTTGGAAAACTGAAAGCCTCCCAAAAGTCAAATACTTTAATTGGACCCTCCTCAACAGCAAAATCCTCACAGCGGAAAATCTAAGGAAAAAGGGTATACATGGCCCCTCAATCTGCTGTTTGTGTAGGGCGTCGGAAGAAAGCTGTAGCCACCTCTTTCTTGAGTGCTCCTTTGCGCAGACTTGCTGGAAGATCATTACTAGCCCTTTGATCATTGGCGATCTCCCCACTCAGATGGCTCTCCTGCAGAAAAACTGGGGAAATAGCTATCCCCTCCCCAAAAAAGGCAAGTCCTTGGCTAAAAGGTTGTGGAACAGCATTCCCTCAAACCTGTGCTGGCAGATTTGGAACGCCAGAAACAAGTGCATTTTCAATAACAAGGTGCCCAGCATCCCTAACACAATAGCAAAAACAATCGCGCTCATCTCAGAGACCATTGAGGCAAATGGAATAACCCAGGATGAGACAAATTTAGAAGACCCAAGAGAAACAGAGTGGATGAGCAAATTCAGATATGAAGTAAGAATTCAAAAAACAGTAAGCACAGGCAAAGGAAAGTCGGATTGGAAGTTGAGAGGGACGAAGGAAGAAATTAGAGATTGGATACAAAAGCAAGGGAGGCCCTCCTTACATTTTGACGGGGCCTCAAAGAATAATCCGGGCCAAGCAGGAGCTGGAGGAATCATTAAAGACCTCCAAGGTAAAACAATAGTAACCTATGAATGGGGTTTGGGATCAATGTCTAATAATAAGGCAGAGGCCTACAACCTCCTTCTGGGGACCTCTATTGCAAGAAAACTTGGTCTACAAAACCTGTTAATTATGGGAGATTCAGCTATCATTATAGCGGCCATGGTTTCTGGAAGGGATTTCAAACAAATGGCTTTGAACAGCATCAAATACAGGGTTATGGACAATATCAAGGAAATCAGCGGGGCCATCTTCAAGCACGTTCTAAGAGGAAACAATGCAGAGGCCGATGAACAGGCCAACAAAGCTATCAGTAGACGGACAGGTCAGGTCAGAGAAAACAATGATGTCTATGACAAAGCCATCCCATAAGCTCCTCCAGCCGAGTCACCTCAGTTCGCACACTCCTCGAAAATGGTATCCCATCGAATCTCCTTATCCCCTGCAAAATCCTCTCGACTGCACAAACCAGTACTCCATAAATCAGATCCGCCCCCCTGCACCGATCCACACCATATCAAACAGCCGCTACCATGATTATCAGGCCTCCTTAGCAGTCGTTCTCTGCCTCAACATGCCGAATCACCACCCCGGTACCATCTTCGTATGCTGTAAGATCTATCCTGAGGATCTCAGTCATGTCAAGATCCGTCCCTCCCAGAACTGGTCCAAGCGAGCAAGGAACCTTCATCATCCTATTTATAGCAGCCCGGGTCTCAGCGACCTCTCACTCCTCTGCGCTGCCTGGACTCCTCAGTGCGTTCTTATCAAGCGTGGGCTCCCTCCTGAAGCGAATGGCAATCATCGGGAGCATGATTCTCGTCCCCTGAATGTGGTAACCTCCGGTTCCATCTCTGTTATTTTAAATTTTGCTAACTGGTGGTTTTTTGGTTTCAACAGAGCACATCGAGCCCCTCAGCTCCCATCTCATTTCATCCCTCCCTGTGCTGCTCCGCTCCCTCCTTCTTTGGCTTATTCTCTCTCACTCACCGCTTCCCTTCTTCAAATTGCGGATTCTTTTATTCAGTCCACCAAGATGGCGGATCAGCAGGATCAACCAAATGCCCAGGAGCAGGCCAACAACCCCTTAGAAAGGATCTTCAACAACAGCGAGTGCACTATGTGCAAAACGCATACATTCATGATCAACCGTTTTGTCAAGCATTTTAATGAGCTGAAGGATGACTACCAGGCTGATAGCAGGTCGAAACGAAAGAAGCTGGAGAAGCGCAAGGCAGAGATCGAGGCGTTGAAGGAGAGATGCAGTCATCTTGAGGAAGCCATCGAGCATATCCGTTCTCTCACTCAGAGTTTCCAAGCAGAGGCTTCAACTAAAGCTAGCGCCAAGAAAGAACCTCTTCCTGACGATTCGGTCACTCAGAAACTTCCCTAGGAGCCATGGAATGTAAATTTTGTTGGATTGGCGGTTCTTATGTACGGCAATATAGCCGTTACTACTTTGATTTCAGTCATACTAGGAGTAGCAATGAGGAAACAGGGTCTGCAAACCCGTTTTTGAACCTCATCTCTCAAATTTACTATATTTATGTATTAGAACTCTGTTCCCGTTGGTTTTTATAATACAAAAGTAACCGATTCTGTTAAAAAAAAAAAAAACATTGTTTCAATTTTCTAATGACTGCTTCAAGTGACCGAGGCTCGCCATACTCAATCTAATCTCTAAATGCTAATGGAAATCCACTGAAAAATCTATGAAATTTGGCTTTCTCATCCTTAAGATATGATACATGCCTCAACAACTCTAGGAACTTGATCGTATAATCCTCATATGTCATCAATCCCATCTTTAGCTCATAGAATTCCTTGGATTTACTATCATATTACACTTCTGACAAATACTTCTTCCTGAAAAGTCTCTTGAATTCATGCCAACTCAAGTCCTCTGTCCTGATGTCTCTAACCCGCTTCACATCTTCCCACTGGATGTCTCCTTTCCCTTTGAGGCTAAAGGTAGCTATTATGGACTTCATATTCTTTTTATAGTCATGTAACTCAAAGAACTTCTTCGTCCCGAGTAACCATGCCTCTGCATCTTTTGGATTCTTTAGATCTCTATTAAATGTAGGTGGCTTGGCTTTCTTAAACTCATCTCGTAAATATCCCGTATCATTCCTCCTATAAGTATGATAATGATGATGACCATGATACCTGTATGAACCAGAACTAGAATAGAACCTATGTCCATCACCTCTCCTATTCGATGTATCCAAGAACCTGCCATCTCTATTTGTGTCATCCCTACCCTACCTGTTCCCACAATGAGACCTACTTCCAAATGCCTCATTAGTCCTGTCCTCCTGTCCATGACTAATCCTAAGTGGTCCTTGTCTCTGCAAGTATGAAAAACTATAAAGTATAACTACATTAGCCTATACTTGTTCCTCCTATTCTTGAATGATCCTATCATTATCTGCTTTGCAACTTCTTATTTCTGCCTCCAGACTTGTCAATGTGTCTAATATGTCAGGAGAGTACCCATTATCATTCTTCTCATCTGATTTGTAGGTAGAATCTCGTGAAATGTAACCCAACATCTTGCTATTCATGTTTGATCTTATTATTGCAAGCATACCATGTCAGCTAAACCAAAATATAAACACAATCAACATACCTCAGTACGGTTTCGGGGAGGACATCTCATCTACAAGGTCAACTAGATTAGCATAATACATGTATAATCATAATCATAACAATATATAGAAATCATCTCAATCATCATCCAGTTACCATGCATTATGTCACAAACTATAACATCAATTAGATACGATGCATGCATAACAACATATAAACACTGACATGCATATACAACCGACATGCATTCACGAAAAACACATCCTAACAGTAACACCTTCAACTTCTACATGACCACACATCTGCAACAATGAACATCGCCATGCATACACATCAAGCACATATACAACCTACATGTATGCATGACACGCACATTCCACCCATCCAGTCTAAGAGGTGAACTGTGCTCTGATACGACTCTGTAACACCCTCCTCCCACATTTACCCAAGATAACTGAACCACGAGGGTAAACATGTGATGAAGAGTTTCTATGATATGATTCAACTCCCCATGTATAATTAAGGAAGTGGAATTGACACACCAAAAACTAAGCTGACCTTCCTTAGGAGCTAAATGATGCCCAGGGGCTAACCAACCACTCCAGGTGCCCAACCCCTAAGTTAACTTGCCTTTTTACTGAACTAGACCCCAGTCACTCCCATGAAAAACCATCCATGTGACTGAAACCCTCTAGTCATGCCCGCAACAAGGCCTCCATGCGATTGTAGTATTTTTCAGGGAGTTTTGTGCCAGTGACCCCGAAATCTGAGCCACTTTTTCAGGGCTAGGACTCAGGCCTCTGCCCAAAACTTTATGAAATTCTCAAAAATGATAAATAACATGAAGACAATTGCTCTAATACAAAACTTGAATAAGGACCTAACCTGAATCATCGTAACAATGACAAGGATTTCGTAAAACACATCATGAACATGTAATGTACATGTCATAAAAACACATCTGAACATAGGGACCTCATACGTATCTGAGATTCATCAAGAAGTCCTGATGCCCTCTCACAATAGTGACATTATCATCTATTAGGTCATTTAGTCATTATCCATTCATTCACTAATCAAGGCACGATGAGAGTCATAAATCAAGTCTATTGTAAAACCATGCTTATATCCAACATATAGCTAGAGAAACATCAATGATAGAACAACCATTAAAGCCACATAATAACAAGTATATTTACAAATAATACACAAGAGGAAAAGAGTTCTTATTAACCTATGAAAAAGCTAACCAAGTCAAGTACTTCCACGTACCACCCGACCATATATTGGGTTGAACCAGTTCTTTTTTTCAGCCAATCACCCCCATGCCATATTTTAAGCATGAATGTGGGACTCACAACAAAAGGGACCATGCTTCTTAGGCTTTACTGCATATCCCACTAGAACCGGTTAAGGATTTCTAGGCCCGAAGAAAGCACCTATACAACCAGGATTTACTGTATATTCCGCCAAGGGATTCCTAGGTTCAAACAAGAAACATACACTAACAAGCTTTATGGAAATCCCACCATATACCGGTCCAGAGATCACTAGGTCTATACAAGCATGGATGCCTCCATAACTCTCCACCTAAACCGTGAGGAATTTGTCGGTCTCCACCCTCTAGGCTTTACCGTATATCCTTCCATTTACCGGTCAAGGATTCCTAGGCCTAACAAGGGTATACACAACTAGGGTTTACTGCAATCCCACCTTTACCCGCCCAGGGATTACTAGGCTTCGTGATTTTTTCTCGAGACCACCTCACTCAGTTTCAAAGCCATTTGGCAATCCAGATCAACCAAATGAAAGAACCCCATCACATCATAGCTATCCGGAAATGGCAAGGCAGGGCAGAAAACCACTATTACACCTGGAAAAACCCATGCCAATGACAAACAAAGAAACAAATACACACATGCATATACCATGCATGCCAAAAATAACAAGGAAATCATACATGCAACTTGATACCTACAAGTAATCCCGTTGTAGCTGCTTGATCCAACTCTTCCTTGTTTGAGTTTTGGAATTGGCTTCAAAGAGGAGAGGAGAACGAAGGGGAGAAATCAAGCAAGAAAGCAAAGGAAAACAAGGATCAAACAACGAAGAGTTGGATCAAGTGGCTTCAACGAGAATACTTTCAGGTATCAAGTTGCATCTATCATTTCCTAGCTAGTTTCAGCATGCATGGTACATGCATGTGTGTATTTGGTTCATTTGTTGTCATTAACATGGGTTTTGTCGGGTTAGAGAGTAGTTTCAGCCTTGCCTTGACATTTCTGGATAACCATGGTGTGATGGGATTCATTCTTAGTTGAGCTTTGGATTGCCAGAATGTTTTGGATCTGAGTGAGGTGGTCTCAGGAAAATCCTAAGGGTTGGGGGTGGAGATGGTCTTCTTCGGGAAGCCCTCAATAAATGGGTGGAGACAGAAATTCCTAAAGGGATGGTGAAGGAATTCTGAGGCATCCAAGCTTGGTTTGGTTTTTTGAACTATGGATTGGTTTAGGTGAGGTCACAGTAGTGTGAAGGTGGAGGTGGTTTAACCTATGGATTCCCTTGGTTGTTTATGGATTGGTTTATCCCATGACATCCCACATTCATGCCTGGAATATGGCCCATGGGTGATTGGCTGAAAGAAAGATTTGGTTCACTTAATCTATGGGTGGGCGGTACGTGGAAGTCCCTGACTTGGTTGAATTTTGCATATGTTAATAAGAGCTAAGTTTCTCTTGTATTTTATGAGTAAATGTACTTGTTATTATGTAGCTTTGATGGTTGTTCTATCATTTTTATTAATCTGGTTATATTGTTGATATAAGCATGGTTTTATGATAGATTCTAGTCATGGCTCTTATCATGTTTGTTTGGAAAATGAATTGTTATTGAATGCATGACCTAATATATGTTATTGCAGCTATTGTGAGAGGGAATTAGACCTTCTTGATGATTCTAGGATAAGTTTCACAATTCTTTGTTCAAATATGCATTCATGAACTATAGATTTCATGTTCACTATGTGTTTGACAGAAAGATTGTCATGGTTAGACCTGGTTATGTCAATTACTTGTCTAAGTTTTGTTTGAAAGGCTTTGTCCTTGTGTCATTTATCATTTCTAAAAGTTCTATCAAGTTCTGGGCAGGTATGGATCCTAGCCCTGAAAAAGTGGCTCAGATCTCGGGGTCGCATGCGCAAAATTGGGTAATTTAGATTGCAGTTGCTGGGAGGCAGGGTCATCCATGCAACTAGATGTTGAAAAGTGTGCAACAAGAAATTCTTGTTGAGATTGCAACAAGATGATGGAGCTTAGTGAAAAGAGTCGCCTTCACTAAGTGGGCCCGCAGGCTATTTTTGGCGCAAGTCTATTTTTAGACTATGTCTATTTTTAGACATATGGATCATGTCTGTGTTTATGGATGATTGATCAAGTTGGGAAAAATAGATGGACTTCTATTTTTGATGAAAGTGTGAGTGATCAAAGTCTATTTTTAGACTGGCTGTCAAAAATAGAAAAGTCAAATATTATTATCTCACAATAATATTTGGACTATAAACTTGATCTTATTCTCTTGGAGCACTTCAGTTTGAGCTACAGAGGTGGCACATGCAGCTGTCAGAAGGAAATACGCTTTTCTTATGAGTCAGTTGAGTTGTTGCATGCATGAATTCAGTTAGAACTCAAGTGAGTTGAGTTTAGTGGACTGGAGGTACAGTTGATGGAGTTGTGTTCAGTTTGACTTAGTTAAACTAGTTGTAGTTAGTCTAACTGCAGATAGACTAATGATGAGTTGTTAAACTAATTATTAACTCATGATGCAACTAATGAATACATCAGTTAACTCAGTTGCATGTCAGTGCATGTTCAGTTCAACAGGGACAGGTGGTAGAGAATCAGATTGCTATCAGTTGTGACTATAGTTGTGCATCAGATCTTGCACAATCAAGGGATTGAGTATGCCAATGAGTTTGCTCACGTATTTGGCCCACATTTTAGCCTTTGCTCACGTCCACAAAGAGTGAGTGACTATTTTGCAGGTGAAAATCGAGTTTGGTGAGCCATTCTCATCAGTTCTTGAGCAGTGGAGGCAGGCAAGCAGTGGAAGAGATTTGGAGATCAGATCTTAGCTGTATTGTGTGTAACAGGTGGAGCTGGTACTGGATTGCTTGTGATAAGCATTGTAATTTTTAATGTTACATGATTCAATCAATATAATATACAGATAGTGTGGGGTTTTTAGCGAGATGCTTTCCCCGGGATACATATTGTGTTAACGAGTTTGATTGATGCTTCTATGTGTGCCTGTGAATGTTTCTGCTTCTGTAAATTGATGATCAACGAAGAGGAGATTATGTATTATACATGTTCCGCTTATAATTGTATGATCAGGATAATCTCTGTGAATATGTGTTAGATTATTCAAAATTTCTACATGGTATCGGAGCTGCTTGATTTGTAGAAGAGATTTTTACAGGATATCAAGCGAGGATTGATCATCGGATTTATTATTCAGAAAGTGTTTACATTTTATTTCTTCAGGAAGAGTCTGTAAGTGGGCCAGGTAGCCTCTGGATTCATCCTTCTTTTGGAAGGTGAGATATCCAGTAAAAGCCCATACAGTCAATCTCTGTACGAGAAATACTTTGTTCTCACGAATTCTAGATCGGAAGCGGTTGAGTTTTGAGCTTGTGGAATTCGAATTTAATTCCAAAGCAAGAGCAAAACTCAAAAACATTCAGTGTAAGAATGGAGACAGTATGCCCCAGTATCTCACGAAGTTCACCCAATGCCGGGATGAGCTGGGAAGTGTGGGGGTGACTGTCGGATGAGGATGGTGAGTCTAGCACTCCTTGACCTTCCTAAGAGTTGGCATAGCTACCAGGACTCGGTGAATGGAAGGGAGAAACTGCCAAATTGGGAACGACTATGGTCGGATTTGATGCAGGAGGAGATTAGACAGTGCACCAGAGACAGTTCTTCATCCATGCAGGATGAGGAGAACTATGCCTTAGCGAGTAAGGCGAAGAAGGGGAAGGGGAAGGTTTCTCTTTCCGAATCCAGTTCTTCCAATGATGGGAAGAAGGTTGACAAGGCGAAGGTGAGATGCTTTCGTTGTCATGAGTTGGGTCATTATGCTACTAATTGCCCAAAGAAGAAGTCCAAGAAGGGATCCGGGGAAGGATCTGAAGGTGAGGCAGCCTCACTTGCTTCACAGTTTGAGTTGGACTTCACACTCTTCGCATGCATGGTTTCATCCATGATGGGAAGTGGTTGGTTTCTTGACAGTGGAGCTTCTTTCCACATGACCGGTGACAAAAGTTTGTTCAGTACTTTGGAGGAGAAAGATCTCCAGATACTCATAGGGATGGGTAATGATGAGAAGTATAGTGTCTCAGGTGTAGGCACGGTTATTTTTCAGAGGGAGCATGGAGCTCGCCTTACCTTGACCGATGTCAAGTATGTACCAGGACTGAAGAGAAACTCGGTGTCGATCGCGATGCTGGAAGACAGAGGCTATGATGTAGTCTTCAGTAAGGGAAAGGTTTTCCTTAGACACATCATCACCAGACAGGTGAAGAAGATTGGTTCACGGGTCAAGAACCTGTATGCTCTTGAGGTTCAAGATGCATGCAAAGCCTTGAGCAGCAAGGCAACTGATGGAGACTTGGTGGTTGAGAGGAAGCGTATATTACCTCTCAACATGCAGAGCCAGAAGAAGTCTCAGACGATTGTGGAGGAGCCACGATTGGTGCAGCAGCTTCAGGAGGTTGTGGAGGAGCCACAACAGGGGAAGCTGAAAGGAGATCGAGTAGAGACATCTACTCATCCAGAGACCTCCAGTAGTGGGAAACTTCAAGCCAAGTGGGCTGAGGGATCGCATGCAGCCATACCTCCAGGTAGGAGGTGGGGTGATGTGGATTGATCGTCCCAAGGAGGAGGGGCAGGATCCTTGAGGTACCCAACCTCTTGGATGAGACCTTGCTACGGGAGCCCCAAATGTGTAGTAGCAGGAACTGACTGATTGGGTAGAGACAGATGCGGATGGAGCGGCAGAGAGAGCGACAGTGCAGGGAATCCCAGGACAACGCATAGCTAGAAGGCTGTAGCAATGCGAGAGGCACAAGTGTTTTGCACAGTGCTAGGTGGCACAGAGAGGTGTGCAATGGTGCGAGATGCATGGAGATGTTGTAGTAGCGCAGATGTCAGAGAGGGAGCACTTGTCAGCAGCAGGTAGAGCTTCAGCATCAGAGGGTGTTTCTATCCCAACAGGGAGGTCAGTTGGGAGGTGCAGTGCGGATGCAATGCTGGGAGATAGAACCAGCAGCAGCACGGATGCAGTCAGAAATCAAAGTGACAGAGGCTAGAGCAGTCAGATACTGAAGAGCACAGAGATGCAGAGTTTCAGTCGACAGAGGCAATAGCAGTCAGAGACTTTGATGATAGAGCAAGTGGACCGGCCAGATGTGTTGCATGGAGAACATTCCAGAGTTACATGATCGAGTTTGAGAGGAAGCCTTTCTTGTTGAGAGGGAGTGTTGAAAAGTGTGCAACAAGAAATTCTTGTTGAGATTGCAACAAGATGATGGAGCTTAGTGAAAAGAGTCGCCTTCACTAAGTGGGCCCGCAGGCTATTTTTGGCACAAGTCTATTTTTAGACTGTGTCTATTTTTAGACATATGGATCATGTCTGTGTTTATGGATGATTGATCAAGTTGGGAAAAATAGATGGACTTCTATTTTTGATGAAAGTGTGAGTGATCAAAGTCTATTTTTAGACTGGCTGTCAAAAATAGAAAAGTCAAATATTATTATCTCACAATAATATTTGGACTATAAACTTGATCTTATTCTCTTGGAGCACTTCAGTTTGAGCTACAGAGGTGGCACATGCAGCTGTCAGAAGGAAATACGCTTTTCTTATGAGTCAGTTGAGTTGTTGCATGCATGAATTCAGTTAGAACTCAAGTGAGTTGAGTTTAGTGGACTGGAGGTACAGTTGATGGAGTTGTGTTCAGTTTGACTTAGTTAAACTAGTTGTAGTTAGTCTAACTGCAGATAGACTAATGATGAGTTGTTAAACTAATTATTAACTCATGATGCAACTAATGAATACATCAGTTAACTCAGTTGCATGTCAGTGCATGTTCAGTTCAACAGGGACAGGTGGTAGAGAATCAGATTGCTATCAGTTGTGACTATAGTTGTGCATCAGATCTTGCACAATCAAGGGATTGAGTATGCCAATGAGTTTGCTCACGTATTTGGCCCACATTTTAGCCTTTGCTCACGTCCACAAAGAGTGAGTGACTATTTTGCAGGTGAAAATCGAGTTTGGTGAGCCATTCTCATCAGTTCTTGAGCAGTGGAGGCAGGCAAGCAGTGGAAGAGATTTGGAGATCAGATCTTAGCTGTATTGTGTGTAACAGGTGGAGCTGGTACTGGATTGCTTGTGATAAGCATTGTAATTTTTAATGTTACATGATTCAATCAATATAATATACAGATAGTGTGGGGTTTTTAGCGAGATGCTTTCCCCGGGATACATATTGTGTTAACGAGTTTGATTGATGCTTCTATGTGTGCCTGTGAATGTTTCTGCTTCTGTAAATTGATGATCAACGAAGAGGAGATTATGTATTATACATGTTCCGCTTATAATTGTATGATCAGGATAATCTCTGTGAATATGTGTTAGATTATTCAAAATTTCTACATGGTATCGGAGCTGCTTGATTTGTAGAAGAGATTTTTACAGGATATCAAGCGAGGATTGATCATCGGATTTATTATTCAGAAAGTGTTTACATTTTATTTCTTCAGGAAGAGTCTGTAAGTGGGCCAGGTAGCCTCTGGATTCATCCTTCTTTTGGAAGGTGAGATATCCAGTAAAAGCCCATACAGTCAATCTCTGTACGAGAAATACTTTGTTCTCACGAATTCTAGATCGGAAGCGGTTGAGTTTTGAGCTTGTGGAATTCGAATTTAATTCCAAAGCAAGAGCAAAACTCAAAAACATTCAGTGTAAGAATGGAGACAGTATGCCCCAGTATCTCACGAAGTTCACCCAATGCCGGGATGAGCTGGGAAGTGTGGGGGTGACTGTCGGATGAGGATGGTGAGTCTAGCACTCCTTGACCTTCCTAAGAGTTGGCATAGCTACCAGGACTCGGTGAATGGAAGGGAGAAACTGCCAAATTGGGAACGACTATGGTCGGATTTGATGCAGGAGGAGATTAGACAGTGCACCAGAGACAGTTCTTCATCCATGCAGGATGAGGAGAACTATGCCTTAGCGAGTAAGGCGAAGAAGGGGAAGGGGAAGGTTTCTCTTTCCGAATCCAGTTCTTCCAATGATGGGAAGAAGGTTGACAAGGCGAAGGTGAGATGCTTTCGTTGTCATGAGTTGGGTCATTATGCTACTAATTGCCCAAAGAAGAAGTCCAAGAAGGGATCCGGGGAAGGATCTGAAGGTGAGGCAGCCTCACTTGCTTCACAGTTTGAGTTGGACTTCACACTCTTCGCATGCATGGTTTCATCCATGATGGGAAGTGGTTGGTTTCTTGACAGTGGAGCTTCTTTCCACATGACCGGTGACAAAAGTTTGTTCAGTACTTTGGAGGAGAAAGATCTCCAGATACTCATAGGGATGGGTAATGATGAGAAGTATAGTGTCTCAGGTGTAGGCACGGTTATTTTTCAGAGGGAGCATGGAGCTCGCCTTACCTTGACCGATGTCAAGTATGTACCAGGACTGAAGAGAAACTCGGTGTCGATCGCGATGCTGGAAGACAGAGGCTATGATGTAGTCTTCAGTAAGGGAAAGGTTTTCCTTAGACACATCATCACCAGACAGGTGAAGAAGATTGGTTCACGGGTCAAGAACCTGTATGCTCTTGAGGTTCAAGATGCATGCAAAGCCTTGAGCAGCAAGGCAACTGATGGAGACTTGGTGGTTGAGAGGGAGCGTATATTACCTCTCAACATGCAGAGCCAGAAGAAGTCTCAGACGATTGTGGAGGAGCCACGATTGGTGCAGCAGCTTCAGGAGGTTGTGGAGGAGCCACAACAGGGGAAGCTGAAAGGAGATCGAGTAGAGACATCTACTCATCCAGAGACCTCCAGTAGTGGGAAACTTCAAGCCAAGTGGGCTGAGGGATCGCATGCAGCCATACCTCCAGGTAGGAGGTGGGGTGATGTGGATTGATCGTCCCAAGGAGGAGGGGCAGGATCCTTGAGGTACCCAACCTCTTGGATGAGACCTTGCTACGGGAGCCCCAAATGTGTAGTAGCAGGAACTGACTGATTGGGTAGAGACAGATGCGGATGGAGCGGCAGAGAGAGCGACAGTGCAGGGAATCCCAGGACAGCGCATAGCTAGCAGGCTGTAGCAATGCGAGAGGCACAAGTGTTTTGCACAGTGCTAGGTGGCACAGAGAGGTGTGCAATGGTGCGAGATGCATGGAGATGTTGTAGTAGCGCAGATGTCAGAGAGGGAGCACTTGTCAGCAGCAGGTAGAGCTTCAGCATCAGAGGGTGTTTCTATCCCAACAGGGAGGTCAGTTGGGAGGTGCAGTGCGGATGCAATGCTGGGAGATAGAACCAGCAGCAGCACGGATGCAGTCAGAAATCAAAGTGACAGAGGCTAGAGCAGTCAGATACTGAAGAGCACAGAGATGCAGAGTTTCAGTCGATAGAGGCAATAGCAGTCAGAGACTTTGATGATAGAGCAAGTGGACCGGCCAGATGTGTTGCATGGAGAACATTCCAGAGTTACATGATCGAGTTTGAGAGGAAGCCTTTCTTGTTGAGAGGGAGTGTTGAAAAGTGTGCAACAAGAAATTCTTGTTGAGATTGCAACAAGATGATGGAGCTTAGTGAAAAGAGTCGCCTTCACTAAGTGGGCCCGCAGGCTATTTTTGGCACAAGTCTATTTTTAGACTGTGTCTATTTTTAGACATATGGATCATGTCTGTGTTTATGGATGATTGATCAAGTTGGGAAAAATAGATGGACTTCTATTTTTGATGAAAGTGTGAGTGATCAAAGTCTATTTTTAGACTGGCTGTCAAAAATAGAAAAGTCAAATATTATTATCTCACAATAATATTTGGACTATAAACTTGATCTTATTCTCTTGGAGCACTTTAGTTTGAGCTACAGAGGTGGCACATGCAGCTGTCAAAAGGAAATACGCTTTTCTTATGAGTCAGTTGAGTTGTTGCATGCATGAATTCAGTTAGAACTCAAGTGAGTTGAGTTTAGTGGACTGGAGGTACAGTTGATGGAGTTGTGTTCAGTTTGACTTAGTTAAACTAGTTGTAGTTAGTCTAACTGCAGATAGACTAATGATGAGTTGTTAAACTAATTATTAACTCATGATGCAACTAATGAATACATCAGTTAACTCAGTTGCATGTCAGTGCATGTTCAGTTCAACAGGGACAGGTGGTAGAGAATCAGATTGCTATCAGTTGTGACTATAGTTGTGCATCAGATCTTGCACAATCAAGGGATTGAGTATGCCAATGAGTTTGCTCACGTATTTGGCCCACATTTTAGCCTTTGCTCACGTCCACAAAGAGTGAGTGACTATTTTGCAGGTGAAAATCGAGTTTGGTGAGCCATTCTCATCAGTTCTTGAGCAGTGGAGGCAGGCAAGCAGTGGAAGAGATTTGGAGATCAGATATTAGCTGTATTGTGTGTAATAGGTGGAGTTGGTACTGGATTGCTTGTGATAAGCATTGTAATTTTTAATGTTACATGATTCAATCAATATAATATACAGATAGTGTGGGGTTTTTAGCGAGATGCTTTCCCTGGGATACATATTGTGTTAACGAGTTTGATTGATGCTTCTATGTGTGCCTGTGAATGTTTCTGCTTCTGTAAATTGATGATCAACGAAGAGGAGATTATGTATTATACATGTTCCGCTTATAATTGTATGATCAGGATAATCTCTATGAATATGTGTTAAATTATTCAAAATTTCTACACTAGAGAGTTACAGTCATTAGCTTGCCTTTCTATGCAAATAACTGGGAGTCAAAATCATAAAAAGGTCAAGTTAGCTCAGGGTTTGGGCAACTGGAGTGGTGGATTAGCTCTTGGGGTCCCTATAGCTCTTAAGGAAGGTCAGTAAAGTTTTGGTTGGTTGATTCCACTTCCTTAAGTATACTTATGGAGTTGAGACATGTCAGAGTAGCCCTCCACTCATGTTCTCCCTAGCAGGCCAGTGAAAGTGGGTAAATGTGGGAGGTTCAATAATTGCACCAGATAGGCTAGATGTGTGTAGTTATGCATGTATTGTCATGGTTATGGTTGTCATGAATGAGTTCATGGTATGCAATTTATATTTTCATGCATGATGTTTTCCTATTGATATGATTATGATTATACATGTATTTTGTTAATGTGGATTGATTTTGCAGATGAGATAAACCTCCCCTGAACATCATTGAGGTATGATTTTGATCATGTATCTATTTGGTTTATCTGACATGGAATGTTTGTAGGAAGAAGAGAATCAAATATGACGAGCAAAATGGTGTACTAGAGTTCATGTGACTCTCCCTATAAATCAATTGGGGAGCAAGGAGATGAGTACTCTACTAATATAGTAGATGCATTAAGGAGTTTGAGGGCAGAGATCAGAAGTTGCAAGGAAAATAGTGAAAAGTTGGTTGAGGCTCAGGGAAGACTTGCAAAGGCTAAGGAAAAGTAGGCAGAGGTCAATGCAGTGATCCTTCAGAGTTTGTCAGGCTTGTAGAGACAGGGACAACAAATGATTAGTCATGAACAAGAAGAGAAGACTAATGGGGCATATGGTGGCAGGTCTCGATCAGAATACTGGTTGGATAAAGGGGACACACTCAGAGGTAGCAGATCATTGGGTACAACTGACAGGAGGACTTTTATTTATGGGTTTAATTCTAGTTCCTCATCTAGGAGAAATCATCACCATCAACACCATCATCACTGCCATCATCCTTGTAGGAGGAGTGAGTACTTTCCTGAGGAGTTCAAGAAAGTCAAGCCTCCTAGATTTGATGGAGAGATGAAGAAGTCAGAAGATGCATAGGCATGGTTGCTCGGGATGAAGAAATTCTTCAGATTTCATAACTATTTAGAGAACATGAAATGGAAAATAGCTACCTTCAGTATTAAGGTGAAAGGAGATATTTGGTGGGAAGATGTGAAGAATGTTAGAGGCATTAAATAAGAAGAGTTGATTTGGGATGAGTTTGAGAGACTCTTCAAGAAGAAGTATCTATCTGAAAGGTATTATGATGATAGAGCTAAGGAGTTTTATGAGCTGCATATGGGTTCTATGACAGATGATGAGTATACTAGTAGGTTCCTAGAGCTGTTGAGGTATGTTCCTTATCTCAAGGATGAGAAATCAAAGATTCAAACGTTCATCAGTTGGTCTCCAGCAACATATAGAGACCAGATTGAGATTTATGAGCCTCGGTCACTAGAGGAAGCCATCAGGAAACTTAAGCATTTTTATGAACAATCAAAGCATGAAGCTGAGCCTAAGCGTAATTTAAAGGGGAATGAGAAATTTAAAGGGAAGTGGCCACCGAAGCAGGGAAGACCTCATGATGCAGGTGAGAAATATCATGTTTTTCCTTACAAG
Organism: Pinus tabuliformis; assembly: GCA_031772625.1. NCBI lineage: Eukaryota > Viridiplantae > Streptophyta > Pinopsida > Pinales > Pinaceae > Pinus > Pinus tabuliformis. The sequence goes on from CM062820.1 coordinate 952,606,410, forward strand.
AAGTTTAATACAATTGAGAAGGGACATGGCTCACAACCTGGAGAGCAATAGAATAAAGGTGATGGTAGAGGACCATTGTAGTGTTAGATTTATGGAAAATATCATAGTAAGAAGGATTTTCCATTTTACCAGGATGGTAGGCCTCAAATCTACAATGCTTAGGAGGTGCAAATAGTTGGGGATGTTGGCCATAACATTCCTTAGATTTATGCAGTCGTGGACAATAAGTAGGCATATCACAAGGCATCCATTATTGAGATGGAAGGTAAGCTCTGTAATCGTGTTGCTTCTATTTTGATTGACCCTGGATCAAATTATAGTTATGTTAATCCTGACCTGGTGGATAAGTGTGGTTTGAGAAAAGAAGTGGATGCAGAGTCTTGGTTAGTGCAGTTGGATACATGTACTAAGAATAGGGTTCATCATTGGGTAAAAGCTTATGCATTTTAGCTGAATGGTATGCCTACATCGACACATCTAAATGTGCTTCCATTGGGATTATATAACATGCTTTTGGGTATGGTTTGGTTGTATCTCCACAAGACCAAAGTAAATTGTTATGACAAGGCTATTGAGTGCCTGGATGATAATGGGGAAAATAGAATCTTGCAGGGAAATAAGAAGCCTACATTGGCGAGGATGATTATAGCTATGCAGGTGCAGTTGCAGGAAGGGGTGTGTATTGTTTGCAGTCCATATTTCCAGTGATGAGGGTAAGGATATTGAGGATGTGGAAGTCCTCAAGAGGTACCCTGTATTGCAGCAGTTTCAGGATCTGTTCTTGCAGATATTTCAGAGTTTTCTCCCCACAAGGAAGTGAAATTTTCTATTAAGTTCATGCCAGTAGTAGCACCAACATCGAAGGCACCTTAGAGGATGAGCACTCTAGAGCTAGTGGAATTAAATTTACAGCTGAATGAAATGTTTGATAAGGGATACATTAGGCCAAGTGTATCGCCTTTGGGTGCACTGATATTGTTCGTGAAGAAGAAGGATGGTACTCTTAGGTTATGTATTGATTACAGGAAGCTGAACAAGGTGATGATCAAGAAATGTACCCATTGTTGAGGATTGTTGACTTGTTTGATAATTTGAAGGGAGCAACAATGTTCTCAAAGATTGATTTAGATAAGGATATCTAGGTATGCATCAAAGAAGAGGACATATACAAGACTACTTTCGAGACTAGGTATGGAAATTATGAGTTTGTTGTGGTTCCTTTCGGTTTGACTAATTCTCCAACTACTTTCATGTGCTTGATGAATAGTTTGTTGCATCCTTAGTTGGACAATTTTAGGATAATATTCATTGATGATATATTCATATATTTTAAGAATGAGGAAGAGCATGCAGAACACTTAGCATCAATATTGAGATTGCTAAGATAACATCAATTGTATGCCAAGATTAGTAAATGCAGTTTCTTTTAGACAAAGGTACATTACTTGGGACATGTTTTCTCGAAGGAAGGCATATTAGTGGATCTAGAAAAGATAAGAGCTATCATGGAATGAGAAACTCTTGGGAATGTGGATGAGGTCAGATCATTCATGGGGCTAGTAGTTTACTACAAGAAGTTCATCAATAACTTCTCATAGATTGCATATCCTATTACATCATTATAGAGGAAAGGAAATAAATTTGAATGGATAGAGGGATGTTTAGCAAGTTTTGAGCAGTTGAAGCAATTGCTTAATAATGCTCTAGTTCTAAATATTGCAGATCCAGATAAAGAGTTTGTGGTGTGCACAAAGGATTTAAAGAGAGGACTTGGTGGATTACTGATGCGGGAGGGACAAGTGGCGTGCTACGAGTCAAGGAAATTGAATGACCACGAGCAAAACCAAGTGACTCATGATCTTGAGTTGGCAACCATTATTCATGCATTGAAGACGTGGAGGCACTATCTTCTTGGCATGAGGTTTGTGTTGATGAGTCATCATAGTGGACTGAGGTATCTATTTGAGCAACCTAACCTGAATGTCAAGCAATCTAGATGGTTGGCTACCCTTAGTGAGTTTGACTTGATATTAGATACATTAAAGGAAAGGAGAACAGGGTTGCAAATGCTCTTAGTAAGAGAGTGCAACTAAACCATGTTGCAACATGTTACAATAGAGTATAGGTGAACATGATGTGGAATATCATCTGACGACATATGGATTGGTGAGATTTAGGGACAAGATCTATGTGCCAGATGATAGTGATCTCAAGAAGCTTATATTAAGGGAGTTCCATGTCAAGCCATATTCAGGTCACTCAGGGTATCAGAATATGTTGACTGAGAAGTTTTACTATTGGCTGAATTTGAAGAAGGAATTGGCAACATTTGTTGCTATATATATGGTCTATCAGTAGGTGAAAGATGAGTGTAAGCACCCAACTGGTTTATTACAACCTATTTCGATTCCAAAGTGGAAATGGGAGGTCATTTCCATGGATTTCATTACAGGTTTGTCAAGGACATTGAAGAAACATTATTCCATCATGGTTGTGGTTGAAAGGTTGAGAAAAGTAGCTCACTTCATTCCAGTGAAGAGTACTTATTCAAATAGTGAGGTACCATAGGTATTTATCAAGGAGATAGTGAGATTCCATAGTGTTCCGAAGAAGATTGTGTGAGACAGAGATGCCAAGTTCACTTCCAGGTTTTGGAAGGATTTATTTGGAGGTTTGGATACAAAGTTGGCCTTCAGTACAAGTTCTCATCCACAGATAGATAGACAAATAGAGAGGGTCAATAGGATACTGGAGGATATGCTCAAGATGTATGTCATGCATCAACAGAGGAGGTGGGAGGATTATCTTCCATTGGTGGATTTTTCTTACAACAATGGTTATCAGGAATCACTGAGGATGATTTCATTTGAGGAACTATATGGGCACAATTTTAATACTCCCATTAGTTGGAGTGATCCATTGAACACGATACTTATAGGGCCAACCATGCTGACATAGATGGAACAATAAATATAGGTTATCAAGAAGAATATAAAGGCAACACAGGATAGACATAAAAGCTATCTAGATAAGCACATGGAATTTAAGGAGTTTCAGGTTGGGGAACATGTGCATAAAGCCAAAGAAGAGCTCCTTGAGAATTAGATCATGTGCCAAGTTGGCACCTTCGTATTGCAAGCATTTTGAGATCCTTGAGAGGATTGGACTAGTGGCCTACAAACTTGTACTGCCTCCGATAGTGAAATCCAATGATGTTTTCCATGTTTCATTGCTTAAAATATATGTGAAAGATGTTGATCATGTTATTGATTGATATGTATTGCAGGCAGATCCAGAAGGAGAATCCCGTCTAGAACCTCAGTGCATATTGCAACGAAAATAACTCATGCTTTAGAACCGAGCAATTGAGCAAGTTAAAGTGATGTGGAAGCACTTTAGAACCGATGAAGCTACATGGGAGATGTCTGATCAGATGTAGGCTATTTTTCCTTCATTATTTATCGGTGGAGGAAAATAATTTGGTTATGTACATATTTATGTATGGTTTCTATTGTAAATACCATAATGAGCTGGGCTATAAATCTCCAATATGCGGTATGGTTGTTATGTTTTCATGTTTGTCATGATGGTTTTGCTTTTGAGCAAGTTATTCATTGTAAATACTACATTGAGCTAAGTTATAAAGCCCCACGGGAAGTATGTTTTGATTTTCAACAGTCTTGTTGGTCGTAGGTTTCATTGAACATTGAGGATAGTGTTCCCCTATGGGGGAGGTGTCTGTAATAGCCCTGGGTTAAAAGTTCATGTAATAAAGTTAATAAAGGAAAAATAAGACCAAGGTCACAGGACATGTATTCCTAGTTGAATGTTGGGCAAAGTATCCTAGTGGGCATCACTTGTTATTTATTATGGCTAAGGGAAAATTGGAAAAGGCATTGGCAAAGGATTTTAACAGGAAAAAGGCATTATAGGCATTTTATTTATGAGAATAAAGGAAATTATGAGAAAAGGGAGGTGAAAGGTCATAGGTTGCACGTGAGGAGGAAATTAAAGGAAAATGGAGGAAAAATGAATAAATTAGAGGCATAAATGATAAAAAGGCGTGAGAGCATCAGTTTGGGGCCTTTTGTTAGTTGAGTTTTGGAATTGGCTTCAGAGAGGAGAATTGTAGAAATTCCCACTGTAGATCACCTGATAATGCAATATACTAAAGTAAAACACTTGATCTACTTCTACAAACAAACTTGTGGAAGCTTAATCGATTTTGAGCAAGTTCAAATAGAACACATATAACAGAGAATGAGAAATCAATCACACATGAAAATAGAAGAATACTCTAGGGAAAGCCTCAGCTAAAAACCCCGATCTCTGTATTGTCATACAAGTGGAAATTTCTCCGATTACACAAAGATTTAGCTCACAAGCTATCCAACTCTCAGTACAATCCCTCAATGCTTCTCATAGACAGTCAAAGACTTGTCACAAACCTTCTTCCCTGCCCTCCAAGCCTCTTATTTCCTTGCGCAGTTTCTCCTGGGTCCTCTAGCTGCAACTTGTGTGAATAATCCTCTCACACACAACACCGACCTCTGAAATAACTGCCCAATCCTGAAGGAGATGATTCCTTCTGCATGGATGAGTTTCCTATATAGGAAAATTCCTCCAACTGATAGCACACTATCCCTTCCTTTAATCTCAACTGGGTCTTTCTCTGAACTGACACGCATGAGTTATTTATGAGAGAATATTCAGTTATCCGGAGAACACTAGTTGCATGCATGCATGCATTAACTGACTGAACTCACAATTAGTTCCTCCAACTGTTTGGAACTAATTTAACTCGACTTAACTCAGTTAACTGAGCTAACTAATTACAACTCAAATACAACTCATCCTTATCTCCTTAATTAAGGGATAACTTCCTCAATCAAAGGGATAACTGTTGCATGTCTTCACAAAGGCTTCATGTTTGATTTTCTCCAACTAATTAACTCAAGATGAATTAATTAATTATTTTTCAAACAACTGCTAAGATCAAATTCGAATTTTAATTCTCAGTTTTAGTTCAGGGACTAACTAAAATTGGAATGTATCCCAGAATTCTATTTATAGCAATGCTATTTTTAGCATTTCTATTTTTTTCTATTTCCAACAGAGTTGGAGTATATCCTAAAATGCTATTTATAACAATGTTATTTAAGTATTTCTTGTTGCTATTTTCAACAATCCCTCTCAACAAGAAAGGAATTCAACTCGAACCCGATCTTGAACCTTTGGAATGTTTTGCATGCAACACTTCTCTCAAGTGTTGTTGCTCTAGCAACTCTAGGAACACAAAAAATATCCAACCTGAATCATAATGATGCCTCTGTCATCAAAGTCTCTGACTGCTATTGCCTCTGTTGACTGAAAACTTTGCACCTCTGTGCTCTTCAGTATTTGACTGCTCTAGCCTCTGTCACTTTGATCTCTGACTGCATCAATCACACTGATTCCTCCTGCTGCATCCGTGTTGCTGCTGGTCCTATCTCCCAGCATGCATTCACACTGCACCTCCTCTCATCATGTTTCATCGTGCTGCCCATTGCTGCACTGCAACTCAGTTACTGAGAAGTAAGTAACTGATCTCCCAACTGACCTCCCTGTTGGGCTAGAAACACCCTCTAATGCTGAAGCTCCCTTTGCTGCTCCATCCGCATCTGTCTCTACCCACTCAGCCAGTCCTGCTACTCCTCGATGGGGCTCCCGTAGCAAGGTCTAATCAAAGAGGTTGGTTACCTCAAGGATCCTTCCCCCATTTCAGCCTTCATGGGACTATCACTTCACATTGCCCCACCTCACACCTAAAGGTATGGTTGCATGTGATCCCTCTGACGACTTGGATTGAAATTTCCCCCTATTGGAGGTCTCTGCATGAGTGGATGCCTCCACTTGATCTACTCTTGGCTTCTCCAGTTGTGGCTGCTCCACAACCTCCTGAAGCTGCTTCACCAATTGTGGCTCCTCCATAATTGTCCGAGACTTCTTCTAGCGCTACATGTTGAGAGGTAATGTAATCTCCTTCTCAACCACCAAGTCTCCAATAGTTGCCTTGCTCCTCAAGGCTTTGCATGCATCTTGAACCTCAAGAGCATACAGGTTCTTGACTCGTGAATCGATTTGCTTTACTGTCTCGTGCTGATGTGTCTAAGGAAAACCTTTCCCTTACTGAAGACTACATCATAGCCTTTGTCCTCCAGCATCGCGATCGGTACCAAGTTCTTCTTCAGTGCTCACACATACCTCACATCTATCAAGGTAATGCGAGCTCCATTCTCCCTCTAAAAAGAAACTGTGCCCACCCCTGAAACACTATACTTTTCATCATTACCCATCTCTATGAGTATCTTGAGGTCTTTCTCCTCCAAGGTACTAAACAAACTCTTATCACCGGTCATGTGGAATGAGGCTCCATTTTCAAGAAACCAACCACAACCCATCATCGATGAAACCATGCATGCGATGAGGGTAAAATCCAATTCGAACTGAGAGGCCAATGCCTCACCTTCAGATCCTTCCTTGGATCCCTTCTTGGATTTCTTCACTGGACAATTAGTTGAATAATGGCCTGCCTCATGACAATTAAAGCATCGCACTTTAGATTGTCAATATTCTCCCCACCATGAGAAGAACTTGATTTGGGATGAGAATCCTTCTCCTTCCCTTTATTTTCCTTACTCGCTAAGGAACACTTTTCTTAATTCTCCTTGGATGAAGAATCATCTCTGGTTCTTCTCCTGATCTCCTCCTGCATCAGATCCGACCACAGTCGTTCCCAATCTGGCAGTTTCTCTCTTCCATTAACTGAGTCCTGGTAGCTATTCCAGCTCTTAGGAAGACCGAGGAGAGAAAGACTCACCATGTCATCATCGGCTGTCATGATTCCTACACTTCCAAGCTCATCCCTACAGGTGGTGAGCTTGTTCAGATGTGTAGAGATCGTGTCGCCCTTTTCACACTTGATTTTCCAAAGCTTGTCTTTTAGTGCCAACTTCCTCTGATCGTTGCTGTTCTGATATAGATCCTTCAATGTTTTCCACATTGAAAATGGTGTCTCCTTCCCATGGAGACTTGAGACAATGTGGTCTCGAAATCCCTCCAGAAGAATCCTCCTTGCTCTAGCCACACATTTCTTCCATTCCACCAATTATTGGGCATTAACAGCTACTGGCTTGGGGACTTCTTGATCAATGAAGTCCTTCAAACTATTTTCCTCTAATACTACTTCCATGTAATCCTTCCAGGCTATACAATTCGAGCTGCCATCCAGGGCATACTTGAGTCTCAAACCGTTGAACGCCATTGGTGAAATTTGAGATGTGATAAGAATTCGATTTCTATAATCAAGAACTTCAAACTTCGAACTTCTCCCTTCTTTGTATATTGTTATCCGCTTTGATCACCTTTGCTCTGATACCATGTAGAAATTACCATTGTAGATCACTTGATAATGCAATATACTAAAGCAAAATACTTGATCTACTTCTACAAACAAACTTGTAGAAGCTTAATCGATTTTGAACAAGATCAAATAGAACACATATAATAGAGAATGAGAAATCAATCACACATGAACACAGAAGAATACTGTGGGGAAAGCCTCAGCTAAAATTCCCGATCTCTGTATTATCATACAAGTGGAAATATCTTCGAAATACACAAAGCTTTAGCTCACAAGCTATCCAGATCTCAGTACAATCCCTCAATGCTGCTCATAGATAGTCAAAGGCTTGTCACAAACCTTCTCCTTTGCCCTCCAAGCCTCCTATTTCCTTGCGCAGTTTCTCCTGGGTCCTCTAGCTGTAACCTGTGTGAATAATCCTCTCACACACAACACTGACCTCTGAAATAATTGCGCAATCCTGAAGGAGATGATTCCTTCTGCATGGATGAGTTTCCTATATAGGAAAATTCCTCCAAACGATAGTACACTGTCCCTTCCTTTAATCTCAACTGGGTCTTTCTCTGCACTGACATGCATGAGTTATTTATGAGAGAATATTCAGTTATTTAGAGAACACTAGTTGCATGCATGCATGCATGCATTAACTAACTAAACTCACAATTAGTTCCTCCAACTATTTGGAACTAATTTAACTGGACTTGACTCAGTAAACTGAGCTAACTAATTACAATTCAAATACAACTCATCCTTATCTCCTTTATTAAGGGATAACTTCCTGTTGTAGCCAGCAACACCCCCCATTCTTATTGAGTGTTATTCCTAATACTAAATAAGTGGGGACCCTTAGTTAAGAAACTCAAAAAATTAATTAGTGCTTAAATTTCCTTTTCGAATAAAACTTACCATCATAAGCTTTGGAAATCCCCTTGAAAAATCTAAAAATATAAGTTTTATGATAAGGTAATACATAATATTTCCTTAGGAAATATTGCATCGCAAAAAGATAACAGGATACCTCCTTAACAAGCCGAATTCTAACATCGCGAGATCGTGATACGCGATAATATCGCATCGCATACAACAAATACAATTTACCTTGAAACACCTTAAATTGCCGATATGCGATGGTGCATATCGCAAATCTCGTTTCACAGAAAACAGATTAACAAAGATTGTCATATATTACGATCCTGCGATATTGCGATATTGTGATGTGGCGATATTGCAGTTTTGCGATAAAGCGGCAATACGATATTGCGATATGGCGATATTGTGATTTTGCGATAGAGCGGAAATGCGATAAGTGCGATATAACGGGCTATCAACTTTGCGATGTAGCGATCTGCGATATTGCGAAGCAAATTGCAAAATCGCTTCATCGCAGATCTTTCAAGCTCGTGATTCAAAAAAGTATTTTCCATAAACTGACACCTGGTTATGCGCTTTAATGCTAATAAATGAGTTAGTTGCCAATTATTAATGGAATATGGTTTCGTGCTTATCGAAAAATCATCTCACGTAAGGTGGTATATTTGATGCATCTTTGGCATTTAAAACTTTCCCATCACCCTGCCTTACCATTATTCTCACTTCACTTGTAAACTGCAGGGACGAAGAACAGAGAATGATACAAAGAAGTACACAGGATATCATGGGAAAGAAAAGCAAAGCTCCGAGCTCTGAAGAGAAAGAAATGGCACCCTTGTATACAGACACAACCTGCAATAGAGATGCTGGTATTACTACATGGGAAGGAATGTATAATCTGCTTGAGGAGGAAAATCCCAGAGTAATGGAAGTTACTGCTACTGTGGGCTCACATAGTTCTTCTGAGGCATCCCTCACAGAGCTAACTTGCTCATTCTTGCACCAGATAGCAGCAAGGCCCAAAATTCTCCCATACACGGACATGGTTAAGTGGATACTGTACAACGTTGATATTAGAATTAGACAGTTTAAGACTCAGGGTCAAGAGCTTACGGAATCATTATTTTCACAAAGTTTAAACTTTATATCCGCTAAAAGAAAAAAGCGCAAAAGGCGAAAAACGCATCAAGGAAGCCCAGATCAAGAAACAGAGGCAGTTTTCGATGCGCGATTAGCACCTAGTGCTAATTGCGCATCGCTGAGAAAAATTTCCTCAAAAAAGAAAGCTTCTAATTGCTCAGTCACCTGCAAGCCCCAAAAATTGCAAGAACGTACAACAACTACAAACAGACTGGAGGCAGAAAGCTCAAGAAAAGGCAGAAGCAATCCAAGGGTTAACCAAGTTGAATTGGGATTATCACTGGGCATACTTAGTAAAGCCACATAGTCAATGGATGACTCTCAAGTGTATCATCAATTCGGTCGAAAAGATGGTGCCAGCTCTTGTCGATTCTGTTTTCTCAGCTCAGCTAAAATCGGAAGTCGGCCACCCGACTCTTCTCAAACAGATGCTGAATGCATGCGATTTCAAGGACCAGATACAAAAGTAGTTTCAATTTTAGATTCAATTTTAGTTTTAATTTTGTTTTATTTTTCCTGAAATGAGGACGGTCATTTAAACCGCATCCTACATTTTTGTAATAAGTTATTTTTAGAGTTAGTTAGTAGTATTTAAACCCTTCTCATGCATTTAGAGAAGGGTCCTGAAATTTATCAAAAACTTATCCCCAGAACATGCACTTCTGTACCCTCTGAGGAGGTTTTGATGAATGAATGGAACAGAATTTATTGATGTTTGCATTTGATATCTGCTACTGATGTTGCACTTTTGTACTCTTAGTGGATGTTAGATCAAGAAGAGATAAATCATTATCGCTTGAAGTTCATGAGTAGGACTAGTTATAAATGGTACTTCTATCTCTTAACTATTTCTGCCTTTGTGTTAAAGTGATATTCATGTTCAGTTATTTATATATTAATCTATGAATGTCTGAGTTATCATTTGGAACTTTTGTACGGTGATAGCTATTTATTTATGCTTGATGTATGAATAGCTTATTATGCGATATGTTTTCCACAACTGTTTCGTCTAACTTTTTATACGAAGTGGTTCATCTTTATTGAATTATTTTCTCATAACAGTTGAATGATCTTTATTACCAATTGTTATCTGAAATCATTTTAGATCGCATAAAAGAAAAGATTACACCCCCGATTAGTGTAGACTTAGATATTTATGCTTATTAGAATACAATTTCCATAGTATTAGATTAGAATTAGAATAAAAGTATTCCATTTAGAAATTGTTAGAAAAAGAAATATCAATCTTTCACACACACACATAAATTGGGAAACTGGTCCCATGTCCCCAGTCGGACCCACTATACCAAACGGAAAAGAAGCTGCTAACCAAGGTCCGGACTGGGTGGGTATCCCCCTTGTTGTAGACCCGATTTTAGGGGCTTCAACACTTCCTCAATCAAAGGGATAACTGTTTCATGTCTTCACAAAGACTTCATGTTTGATTTTCTCCAACTAATTAACTCAAGATGAATTAATTAATTATTTTTCAAATAGCTGTTAAGATCATATTTGAATTTTAATTCTCAATTTTAGTTCAGGGACTAACTAAAATTGCAATGTATTCTGAAATTCTATTTATAGCAATGCTATTTTTAGCATTTCTATTTTTTTCTATTTCCAACAGAGTTGGAGTATATCCTGAAATGCTATTTATAACATGCTATTTTTAGCATTTCTTGTTGCTATTTTCAACAAAGAGCACCAAGAGGAGAAAGCAAGCAATAAAGCAAACGAATGACAAAAAAGCAAAGGAAAGCAAGGATCAAGCGAGGAAGAGTTGGATCAAGTCACTTTAGTGGGAATAATAGTAGGTAACAAGTTGCATTTATGATTTCCTAACTACTTGTGGCATGCATGTGTGTAATTGGTTCATTTTTTGTCATTGACATGGGTTTTTCTAGGTTTGATAGTGGTTCAACCTTGCCTTTCTATTTTTGGATAGTTGTGGTGTGATGGGATTCATTCTTGGGTGAGAATTGGATTGACAGAAGGTTTTGGATCTAGGTGAGGTCGTCTCGGGAAAATCCCAAGGGTTTGGGGTGGAGATGGTATTCTCTGGGAAGCACTCAACATGTGGGTGGAGACAAGAAAATTCTTCAAGGGATGGTGAAGGAATTCTTAGCAAAGCTTGGTTTCGTTTTGTGATCTTGGGACCGTTTTAGGTGAGATCACGTTACTGTGAGGGTGGAGGTGGTTTAACCTCTAGATTCCCTTGGTTGTTTATGGATTTATTTATCACGTGAGATTCAAAATTAATTCTTGGAATATGGAGTGGGGGCGATTAGCTGAAAGAAAGATTTGGTTCAACCCAATCTATTGTAGGGTGGTACGTGGAAGTCCCCAACTTGGTTGGCTTTTGTATATGTTAATAAGAGCTAAGTTCCTCTTGTATTTTATGAGTAAATGTACTTATTATGATGTAGCTTTAATGGTTATTCTATCATTGCTATTAATCTGGTTATATGTTGGTTATAAGCATGGTTTTATGACAAATTCTAGTCATGGCTATTATCATGTTTGTTTGGCAAATGAATGGTTATTAAATGCATGACCTGTTGTAGTTGCTGTAACACCCTCCAAAATTTTGGCTTACACTTAATTTCAAAGCCTTCCTTGATCTTGGACATTGTTGTCGCAAACAGTAGAGCTTATTTCATGAGCTTCCTTGTAGTTCTTTGTTCCCTTTTGCATGTTGGGATAATTGTCATATTTTGGCATGTTTGGTTGTCATGCAATGTTTGTAAGCCTATTATGATGGCTTCAAAGGTCTGTATTTGCGTATGTGATTTTTTCTAGCTATGTAAACATCTGTCGCACCCATACACAAAGCTTGAGCACTATCACACAAGTGTCATAATGGTTGTCTCAAAGTATATCTTAAGTGTCACACTTGTCACATCTTGTCGTAAAGCAGTCACATGGAGGGAAATGATTTTTTCATGTGTTCGGATGATCTATATTTTCATGTCGTCAAGGTATTCTAAGTGTGTGAATACAGTCAAGGTTCATCACAGTTCATCACCTATCTCACCAATCCCACACTTAGCCATTTTCGGAAAAACTTCCCTACCGATAAACCTAGCCTCTCTAGGCCCCTCCTGAACTGTGCATTGTGGAGTCTCTATCCTCTAGCTATGACCATGCTTCTTGGCACTGTGTAATGCATAGTTCTTGTCTCTCAGAACTACTGCACTGCACAATTTCTGTGCCCAAGCTCCGACCTTGGCCTCCAAAATTGTGTAGTCTTGTTCTCCAGCCTAGCTTAAAATACACACTTCGCATCCTAAAGCCTCAAGCTCATCCCATAAGTCCTTGAAATACGTAGAAGCCCAACCTACCTTGACTCCTAAAATTGTGCAGTTGGTTTCCCTAGTGTCAATTTTCTCAGCTTGACCCCATTGGCTCTGGAAACTGCACAGTCTTGTCCTCTAGGTTTGCCTGAGCTGTGCACTGTGCAGTCTCAAAGCTCAAGATTTTCCACTAGCTATTGGAATTGTGCAATGCGCAGTCACTGAGTCCCTCTTCCCAACTTATCACTTGTTTTGGGCTCAGTTGGTGGATTATAATTCATTATCTTAGAATAGGGGGTTTTCGGATTGATGTCGTCTCATCATGAGTGAATTGTAGGAACAAGTACTCTATCATGTCATGGAAAGATGATGGAGAAGGATAAGGAGGAGGGAAGCATACCTAAATACTTTCTTGTAGCTGAAATGACAAGTTGATCAATTAAGAGAAATCAAAGGGACACTAGTTTGCAACCACCATCCAAGACCAAAGATCATTGAATAGATTCCACATCACGAAGCCATGCAGAGGTGAAGATAAAGCATCTTCAAGAATAAATCTGGTACTTAGAAACAACAATTATTTGACATTTCCACATCATCAAGTAGTCCATGTCATCAGTGTCATGTCATGAGTGGTCATATGGCACATCACTATTGTGGGACATGTATATTGTATTCAAATGTATTGTAAAGTGGAAGTCTAAAGGAAACACATGGAATGTAAAGGGTCATGTAAGTTGAAAAGTAATAGGAATTCAAATATTCATGAAGGTAGTTAAAGAGTCACCTTTGGTTATATATACTCCCTCATTGTATGAGCAAAGGACTTTTCACCTTGGCTCCTCCCACAAGGCATTAGAGAGTTCAACTAGTTCTTTGATGAGCAAAGAGTGGATCCAATGCTCCACAAGTGGGGCTAGTGATGTACATTGTAAACATGTGTCTTAGAACTTTTATTTAATAACATAAGCCTTCAAGGTTAGAACGTTATTCATGCATGGACTATGTTGTAAGACTATTCTACGGATGTTTGTATTTCATGTTTTCTTTCACATGTGCTAAGATAGTTGAACTATTTTAGTTTTTTTAGTACTTATATTATTGAGAATGTGTTGTAATGGTTGCTATTGTTGTCCCATCCTTGTGGACTATTTTGTGAGATATTAGATAAATATTTCTTTATGTGTTGATTATAACGACTGTTGCATCAGCTGTGGACTATTCCACTAGATGTTACACAGACCCTTCTGGGTCATGTGCGTCTCTTCTTGGGTGGTACTATTACCGGGCCTTTATAACAGTGAGAATCCTACACCAAACGGTGTAAGGTATAATTGGGACTTCACCTCGGGGAGATCCCCTGAATCTTTGCTGGTCCAACACCATCACCATTTTTGGCGCTAAAGGAGGGTAACCAGTGTTTTATGGCTAATAAACCCACCGAACCCAACATCTCATCCTATGGTCAAGGAAACAACATTCATTGCACCTCCCCTACTCGTGCTTTTGAAGTTGGTGACTCTTCGCAGCCCAAGCCTAAACATACTTGTGAAATACCATACGATCAAATTCAGGTCATCCATCTTATAACCCGTCAGTTTGTAAAAGCTAATGGATTGATCCCGGGAGTAATTAATCTTCCATATTATCCGAAGAAGAACAAGACCACCCCCATAGGGACAATGGTTTCTAATCTTGAAGACATGGTTCTTGCCACTCTTGAAGAATTAGCAGACTTTGTGGAAAGGGAAGAAGAGCCTCCACTCTTTCATGGTGGTGATGAAGATAACATTGTACTGTCAGACACAACTTTCAACGGATCAGGTGAAGAAGAGGAAAAGGAAGAAAAGCCATTAGATTTTTGACAAAAAGGAAGAGGAAAATGAAGAATAATACATCACAAACCATGATTTGGATTGGATGACTCAGGGCCCACTTGCACTTCTAGGTGTTTTACACAAGATGCCAAAGCATTCATAGAAGCTCTTAATGAAGTATGACCCTGATAAAATAGTGAAGGTTGAAGACCATCTGGACAACTTTTACCTACATCTGCAAACACTTGAGGTACGTCACGATGATATTGCATGTATACTTTTTCCATGTACCTTGGATGGTAGAGCAGCTGTATGGTATCACAACCTTCCTCCGAACTCCATCCAAAATTGGAGGTGGTTTAAGAAGATATTCCTAGAAAGATTGCTGATCATAAGAATCCTACCATGTTATTGAAAGAGTTGGGTAATATTAAGATGGAGAAAAAGGAGAAAATGAAGGATTTCAATAAAAGGTTCAACTTCATCTTGAAAAAATTTCCAGAAAACAAAAAACCTCACGACTCCATCAAAATAAATTACTACACTTTTGCCTTGCGAACAAGCATTGCACAGTTTGTGAAGCAAACTACAAAACAAACATTAATGGAAAATTATGAAGAGGCTATTATTGTTGAGAAGGAACTACATGCAATTGGAGTAATTTCAGACAATGAACCAACAAATGAATCCAAATACATGGGTAAAAGGTCTTAGACCTCTGTGAGCAAGGCCAAAGAGAAAGAACCGTCTGATCTTGAAAACTTGACCCATCTTGTCAAGAATCTATCAAATGAGATGGAAGAGATCAAACAAAGGTCAAGTGAAACCATCATAAGCATCAAGCCTCCCAAATTGAACATGTTTAAAAGGACTACAACTTCTGGTAGTAGTAGCAACCAATCGACAAAGTCTGTGCAGAGCTGCAATGTTGTATTGAATATTGAAAATTGGGCACAGATCAATATTTTTCATATCATCAAGAATATCATTCAGAGAAGACGTGCCCACAATGGAATTAGGCCATGAACACGCTTGATGTGCATCTTGTTGATGCGGTAATGGTTGAGGAGAAAACCTAGCCTCCAAAAGAAAAGGAAGAAGATGATACAACCGATGAAACTTCAAGTATCGGGAATGCAGTAAAAATGTTCAGCTGTATACTCATAGCCCAAAAGGATATTGACGACAAGAAGCCTCTGAGTGATGGTCCAAATCAGAAGCAGACCAACCGGTACAACCTGAGAAGCCAAGGTCCAACCACTACAGTCGAGTTGTCGAAGTAGAAATTTAAGGAAAATTAGTCCACCGATCAACTCAGCACAGAAAAAATTAGAGGAAGTCTGGGAAAGAAGTCTCAACAAAAATTTCTTCTGCGAGTAGTAAGGACAAAACCATCACTCCAGAAGCCATGGAATGTTGGGTCCCTATAATACTAGTGATTACCCCATTACTATTGTAGTTATACCCCTTATTTATATTTTTGTGCCCCTATTACCCCCATGTTGTTATTTCTGTGCCCCATAGAATCCCTCTATTGTTATTTTTGTGGCTTTATATTATTATTGTTAGGTCGGCTGGATTATATTGTGACTCCTTAGACTCCTATATATAGAAAGGAGGTTTTGTCATTTGTATCATCAAAGAATTGTTCATTTATGTAATGTAAAGGAGGTTGCCCCCTCGAAGAGGCTGAATTCTAAGGCGTTGATCTATCTTTTCTATCTTTTCTTGAGCTGGTTTCATAACATTTGGTATCAGAGCTTTGGATTCTAGGGTTTCGCTGCTCCAAACAGGTCATCGTGGAATTTTCGCTATAACTTTTTTCTTGTGACGTTTCAGAAGTCACAAAAAAAACCCATTTGAGAAGAAATCGCACTGAACCTTGGGCCCGAATTTCAGAGATTTTCACGCGATATTTGTGGAGATATGATCTGAGGAATTTGGTCTTTTTGCAGACTCCTGAATTACATTCAAAACAGGTGACCTGGGGAAAATAGTCATAACTTTCTCTCTGGGGATCAGATTGAAATTTCGTAAGAAGGTACAGAAAGAGGACGGACTTTAGTTTCTTGTATGTGTGTTTCAGATTCAAAGGTTGAAACAGTGACTCGTGGCACGTCGTACAAGTTCGCTCTACTGAACTAGTCTAAAAGCAAGTCACTGTGGGAGATTTCACATAACTCTTCCTTGGAGAATCCAATTTGGGTCAGACTTGTGGCATTGGAAAGAGGATGCAGAAGGCTACTACAGGTCGCAATTTCAGAATTGGATGATTCAAAATTACAGAGATACATCAGATTCAATATCAGGCTTCTATAAAGTGAAAAAAGGTGTGTAGTTTTTTTTTAAATTTTTGTGTAAGCTTGGTTTAACGGAATTCAAAGGGCATAGTAAAGCATTATTATCGGTAACTGATGCCCCGAGGAAAGAAAATGAAAACACCTAGTAAGGAACCTGAAAGCTCTAGCATGACTCATGAAGAAGAGGAAGAAATGCTACATGATATATCAAAATTACAAGAACAAGTGCAACAAATGTCACGCTCACAAAAGCTAACAGAAGCTAAGATAAGTGGCATGGAATCTAAGATAAATGGCGTGGAATCTAAGATAAATGGCGTGGAATCTAAGATAAAGGGCATGGAAGCTAAGATGGATGATTCGAAGACAGATTTGAAGAGAGACATGGCAGATTTGAAGACAGATTTGACAAATTTTCTACAAGAAATACTTACTAATGGTGAAAAGGTTGTAAAGGAAACTCATGATGTGAACAAAAGAAATGTTAATCATGATTCCATAGACGCTAATGTTGGATCGAAGACCCACCATATTCCAAAAATCGATATGAGGAAGTTTGATGGCAAGGATCCCGCCACATGGATATTACAGATGGAGCAGTTCTTCGATCTCAATAATGTGCAAAACACACAAAAGGTACGTATGGCAACTGTATATTTGGAACCAAATCAGTTTGTATGGTATCAATGGCTTTGCTCTCGTAAAAAATTTATCACTTGGGCAATTTTTACGGAAGAATTGATAGCACATTATGAAGATACAAAAAGCAACACTTTTTTTAGCCAATTGATAAGTCTCAAACAAAAGGGTTCAATAATGGAGCACATTGAGGAGTTCCAAAAATTGAACATAAGGGTAAAAGATATTCCAGAGGAGCATAGGATTGATGTGTTCATAGGGTCTTTAAAGGATAATATCCAACATGATGTTCGCCTTTGGGAACCTGATTCATTAGAGAAGGCATTCAGGTTAGCAAGAAAAATTATGGCAACCAGGAAGCATACCACTCACAACTATAAAGACGGAAGTGTTGTTGCCCCTAGTCTTCCACAACCTATAAGGTTGACACCACAACAATTGGAAGAAAAAAGAGCAAAAGGGCTTTGTTACAATTGTGATAGCAAATACACTAAAGGTCATAAGTGTGCTGAGAAGAAATTATTCTACATAGATTGTGAAGAGGAAGAAGAAAAGGAGCAAGAAAGGTCAAAAGAAGAAGATATACTCCAGGAACAAAGCCTAGATGAAGAACAAATAAATCCGACCATATCTTGTAATGCATTGGCGGGAATTACCACTCCTCAAACCATCAAGATAGAAGGACAAATCAAGAAGAAAAAGGTAATAGTGTTGATTGATTCAGGAAGCACCCACAATTTTATTCATTGTAGGGTAGCAAAAGAATTGAATTGCTTCCTATATCCAGCACCAGAGTGTCAAGTGATGATTGCAAATGGAGGAACAATAAATTGCTCTGGAAAGTGCCATAATATCAAGCTATCCATGGGAGAATATGTATTGACTAGCCCAATGCTTTCCATTCCAATGGGAGGTGCTGATGTTGTACTAGGAGTCCAATGGCTACAATCCTTGGGTACAATAGCTTTTAATTTTCAAGAACTTTTCATCAAATTTTCTACGGAAGGAAAGGAAGTTGAATTAAGGGGTATTGCAGGGAAACCAGGAAAGATAATCAGCTCTAATGGTATGACAAAGCTTCTAAAAAAGGAGCAAAGAGGTGTAATTGCACAATTATGTTCGCTAGATGTTTCCACATTGGAATCATCTATTTCTCCAGATCTCCAAAAAGTCCTGGACAATCATTCCAAGGTATTTGAGACTCCCAAAGGTCTCCCACCTATGCGTGATCATGATCATGCTATTCATCTGATTCCAGGAAGTGTTCCTCCAAACATCAGGCCGTACAGATATCCCTATGTCCAAAAAAGTGAAATTGAACGTATGGTTGCAGAAATGCTAGAGGCTGGTATAATTCAACCAAGTCAAAGTTCTTTCTCTGCTCCAGTAGTATTGGTGCACAAGAAGGATGGATCATGGCGCATGTGTCCAGATTATAGGGAGCTCAACAAGCTCACTATTAAAGATAAGTTCCCCATTCCTGTCATTGATGAATTACTGGATGAATTGCATGGATCAATTTACTTCACCAA
Source organism: Pinus tabuliformis (assembly GCA_031772625.1). NCBI lineage: Eukaryota > Viridiplantae > Streptophyta > Pinopsida > Pinales > Pinaceae > Pinus > Pinus tabuliformis. The sequence continues at coordinate 952,625,403 of CM062820.1, forward strand.
GTTGGATCTTCGTTCGGGATATCATCAAATCAGAATGAAGATTGAAGACATTCCGAAAACGGCATTTAGAACTCATGAGGGTCATTATGAATTTTTGGTCATGCCTTTTGGCCTTACCAATGCACCTTCAACATTTCAAGGTTTGATGAATTCAATTTTCAAACCATTCCTTAGAAAATTTGTGTTAGTATTTTTTGATGATATACTAATCTACAGCAAGTCTTGGAAGGATCATGTTGAACATGTTGACAGGGTGCTACAACTATTGGAGGAGAAACAATTATATGCAAAAAGATCCAAATGTTTCTTTGGAGTCCAGGAGGTGGAATATTTGGGTCATATTGTATCTCATGAAGGAGTTAAGGTAGACCCTAGCAAAATTAAAGCCATTAAGGAATGGAAAATCCCCACATCCATAAAGCATCTGCGAGGATTTCTTGGGTTGACAGGGTATTATCGCAAGTTTGTTAAGAATTATGGGAGAATAGCAGCACCTCTAACAACATTATTGAAGAAAGATGCATTTTCATGGACTCCGGAAGCAACAAAGGCCTTTGAACATCTTAAAGAGGCAATGTGCCAAGCACCGGTCTTAGCTACACCGGACTTCACAAAAACCTTTATTGTGGAATGTGATGCTTCAGGAAATGGAATTGGTGCTGTTCTAATGCAAGATGAAAGACCCATTGCTTTTGAAAGTCGTCCAATCAAGGGAAAGTTTTTAAGCAAAGCTATTTATGAGAAGGAAATGTTGGCAATACTCCATGCACTTAAGAAATGGCGACCCTACCTAATGGGAAGACACTTCAAGGTAAAAACGGATCATGATAGCCTTAAATACTTTTTAGAACAAAGATTATCCTCTGAAGAGCAACAAAAGTGGGTCACAAAGATGTTGGGTTATGACTTTGAAATCATCTACAAAAAAGGGAAGCAAAATGTGGTGGCAGATGCACTCTCAAGAAAGGATGAGGATGTGGAAGCATTGTTGTGCGCCATTTCTATTATCCAACCAGATTGGATAAACGAAGCAAGGGAGGAATGGAAGAATGACGAAGAAGTGTGGGCACTTATTCGAAAGCTACAACAAGATTCCAGTACGTCTGATACATTTAGCTGGAAAAATGATTCGTTATGGTACAAAGATCGCTTATACCTCTGTAAGAATTCCCAGCTAAAACAAAAGATTCTTATGGAATTGCACACTTCTCCCTTAGGAGGGCACTCAGGATTTTTAAAAACTTACCACAGGGTTAAGAAGGAATTTTTTTGGGATGGCCTTAAATCAGATATTCAAAAGTTTGTGGCGGAATGTTTGGTTTGCCAACAAAATAAAGTTGAAACAATTAAGACACCGGGTCTATTACAACCTTTATCCATTCCAAGCCAACGTTGGGAGGAGGTTTCAATGGATTTTATCACAGGTTTACCCAAGTCTGAGGGAAAGAGTGTCATCATGGTGGTAGTTGACAGACTTACCAAGTATGCACACTTTTGTGCATTATCACATCCATTTAAAGCCAGTACAGTTTCTACTGCATTTATGGAAACAATTCAAAAGCTACATGGAAACCCAAAGATTATTGTAAGTGACAGAGATCCCATTTTCACTGGAAATTTTTGGACAGAATTATTTTCTTGTCTTGGTACTCAGTTAGCTCATAGCTCATCTTATCATCCTCAATCTGATGGGCAAACTGAGATAGTAAACAAATGTTTGGAAGGATATCTTCGTTGCTTTGTATCTGATAAACAGACACAATGGGTCAAATGGTTGCCTCTGGCTGAATGGTGGTATAACACTTCCTTCCATACAGCAACAAAAATGACCCCATTTATGGCACTTTATGGGTATCAACCACCATCCATCACATCATATTTAAGAGAAAATTCTAAGGTTCAGGCAGTGGAACATCACATCGAACATCAACAACAAGTCCTCCAACTCTTAAAGGATAACCTCGTGTTGGCACAAAATAGAATGAAACAACAGGCAGATCAACATCGCAGTGAAAGAAGTTTTGATGTAGGTGATTGGGTATTCCTACGGCTACAACCATATAAGCAAATGTCCCTAAAGCAAGCTAAGAAGGATAATAAATTATCACCAAAGTATTATGGTCCGTACAAGGTGTTGCAAAAGATTGGTACTATGGCATACAAATTGGAGCTTCCTGCAGCTTCTCGATTGCACCCAGTTTTCCATGTTTCATGTTTAAAGAAGGTTATAGGTGACAAGCTCCCAGTTCAAACAATATTGCCAGAACTTGATGAGGAAGGAAAAATTATATTGGAACCGGAAGCAGTCACAGAAACAAGAACTCGACAGCTACGAAATCGATCAATTTCAGAGTATCTTATCAAGTGGAAGAACTTATCCGCTGAAGATTCCACATGGGAGGATGAGAATTTTATGCAGAAGTATCCAGAACTACTCAAGCGTTGAGGACAACACTTTTTTGAAGGAGAGGGGCATGTTGGGTCCCTATAATACTAGTGATTACCCCATTACTATTGTAGTTATACCCCTTATTTATATTGTTGTGCCCCTATTACCCCCATATTGTTATTTCTGTGCCCCATAGAATCCCTCTATTGTTATTTTTGTGGCTTTATATTATTATTGTTAGGTCGGCTGGATTATATTGTGACTCCTTAGACTCCTATATATAGAAAGGAGGTTTTGTCATTTGTATCATCAAAGAATTGTTCATTTATGTAATGTAAAGGAGGTTTCCCCCTCGAAGAGGCTGAATTCTAAGGCGTTGATCTATCTTTTCTATATTTTCTTGAGCTGGTTTCATAACATGGAACAAGTTATATCCATAAACACTTCGACCATTTTTCCTGCTATGGACTACAACAGAGTTGAGAACATGAATAAGGTTTGTGTAGACATTTCAATGTTTGAGTTAACAAAGATAATGAGCTAGTAGGATATCCTTTTGTGGGAACTTGGGGCAGACCACCACACGTAATGTTAGCTCTTCAGACAAGGGATCTAGTAAGTCTTTTGGTTCTCTCAAATATGTACTTAACACTTTAACGATGGATGCATATACTCTCTACCACCTTTATTGTTAAATTTTGAAATCTTTAATTTCAATGTACACAATTTCTTGGTTGATTTTGGTGCATCGGTGAACGTAATGCCATTATCTATTGCCAATAATATCAATGAAAAATGGGACAAAATAGATGAACAAATTATTCAGCTAGACAGAACTCATGTCCATGCAATTGATGAACTTAGAGATGTCATCATCCGCTTATCATCTGATGGATGAGTCCACCAATGTATTAACATAGCGATTGTGGAAATTTCAGAAGCGTAGAGAGTGTTATTGAGTAGAGAATGGTCCAACAAGCTACATGGGTAATTTTTTACGGACTGGTCACATTTATGGCTTCCGTATAAGGGTAGAAATAATCAGATTAGGGTGGATTCAGAAATATATATGAAACACACTATCACTCCCTTGGACGAATATAATGAACCAATGGATTTCGCAGAACTAATTTTGGGCAATTGCTTCCTGGAAACCCAACTAAGGTTCTATATTGCACAACCATCCCCAATCCCACTAGATACACAGTTGGAGATCCTTCCTAGTTTGACTGGTGAAAATGACCTTTTTACAGTCAGTAGTAGTAGTAGCAGCAATATAATGTACTTCCCATTTCCTATACATATGATATGTGGACTTTTTACTTTGATGGATCCAAAACGCATGAGGGATCTGGAGCTAGTTGTGTTTTAATAGACCCGCTACAAAGAAAGAATTTGATCTCTAGCTGCTTGGAATTTGAGTGCACAAACAACACTACAGAGTATGAAGCACTCATATTGGGCTTGAAACGAGACATTGACCTTAATGTTGCCATCTTGAAAGCGGCAGGTGACTAAGAAATTTTGGTGCGATAGGTATTCCATACCATACGTTGTGTGTCACCTCATCTTAGAAGTTATCAATAAGAGGCATGGCATCTGATTTCACATTTCCAAGTTTTCAATATCATTTCTATTCTAAGAATGCATAACACAACTGTGGATGCATTAGCAAATGCTGTTGCTAGGTTGTCACCACTGAGGGATGATTTTTATGTTGAAATTATATATAAGCCTTCTGTCCCTAAAAATATCACTAATTTACACATTTTTTATAATGACCAGCAGATACTATGCTTCATGGAAAACATTGATGTGTTCAAAGACACAACGATCGATGAGGACAATCACGAAAAGGAATTGCAGGATGCAACCAATGTGTCAGGTCCCTATACTACTAGTGTAACCCCTTATTGTTATTATTACAACCCCCTTATTATATTGTTGTGCCCATGTAGTCCCCATATTCATATTATTCTCCCCATAGAAGCCCATTATTGTTATTATTGTGCCCTTACATTATTATTGTTATGTCGGCTCTGATTATATTATGACCCCTTAAACTCCTATATATAGAAAGGAGGTCTTGTCATTTGTATCATCTAAGAATTGTTCATTTGTGTAATGTAAAGGAGGTTTCCCCCTCGAAGAGGCTTATTTCTAAGGCGTTGATATATCTTTTCTATCTCTTTGTGAGCTGGTTTCATAACATTTGGTATCAGAGCTTTGGATTCTAGGGTTTCATTGCTCCAAACAGGTCATCGTGGAATTTTAGCTATAACTTTAGTTCTGTGAAAATTTAGAAGCTAAAAAAAAACCCATTTGAGACGAAATTGCACTGAACCTCGGCTCCAAATTTCAGATCCTGTTTCGCTGTATGTTCGGAGATATAGGCCAAGACATTTAGGGTTTATGCAGGCTCCCAAATTACATCCCAAACAGGTGACCAGAGGAAAATTATCATAAATTTTGTTCTGAGCATCAGATTTAAATTTCGTAAGATGTTTCAGAAAGAGAACTTCCTGTAGTTTTTTGCATATTAGTTTCAGGTACTAAGATCAAAACAATGAGACGTGGCACATTGTACAAGTTCGCTCTACTAAACTAGTCTATAATCAGGTCACCGTGGGAGATTTGGCATAACTCTTTCTTGGATAATCAAATTATGATCAGACTTGCTGGGTTAGAAAGAGAACTCAGAGAGATACCGCAGGAAGAAATTTTAGAACTTGGAGATATGAGATTACAGAGTTACAATCGTTTCAAGATCGAGCTCCTAAAATCAAGAAAAGGTGATATGAGGAATTTTGATGGCAAGGATCCGTAAAGTAGATACTACAGATGGAGCAATATTTTGATCTACATGAGGTGCAACTGTTACAAAAGGTATGTATTTCATCTTCATATTTAGAACCAGATCAATTTTTTTGGTATAAATGGCTTTGTTCTCATAAACAACTTGTTACGTGGTCAATTTTCACGGAGGAAATGATAGCACATTATGAGGATACAAAGAGAAACACCTTCTTTAGAGCAACACCACAACAATTGGAAGAAAAAAGAGCAAAAGGGATTTGTTACAAAGTGGAAAGAAAAATTATGGCAACAAGGAAGTCTACCCCTCACAACTATAAACATGGAAGTGTTGTTTCTCCTAGCCTTTCACAACATACAAGTGTTACACCACAACAATTGGAAGAAAAAAGAGAAAAAGGGTTTTGTTACTGTTAGGATATTCCGACACATAGGATATAGTTAAGTTCAACTTGGTCTAGTATAGAGTTAGGTAAAGTGTGTTTCTTTACCGTTGTACATTTTGTAACTTACAATCCGAGGGTCACGATATGTAGTGATCCGACGGTTCACTCTCACCTCGGTATTACCGACACTTGATCCGTGGCTTGACACCCGATTGGTCCATGAGTTCTATTTAAAGCGCATGGAGGGTCATTGTTCGGGTAATCCGTGCATGAGAGAAGCTTATGTAAATTTTCATTCTTTGATTAATAAATTGCCTGTAGTACCCACGTTGGGACAGGCCGTGGACTGTTTCCCTCCTTGCACTCTGAGGGTTTTAACCACGTCAAAAATACTGGTGTATTGATTTGAGATCTGGTTGTGAGCGGTGTCCTTTTGGTATTCTTTCTGTGGAACTTACCCTGTAAATTCCTACATGGTATCAGAGCTATTTGAGGGCCGCGTCCGTTGGTGATCCAAATCTGAAGCCGGTAGAACTGCATGCGGCTGTCGTTTCCTAGATCTGCTGTTTCTGACTGCTTTCGGGCCGAGAGGACTGCTCTGTTGCGTTCGGAGCATCTGTTCCAGTGAGGAACCCCTTTCGTTTCACGCGAAAAGGTTTCCGGTAGCCCTAGCTGCGTCATTTTTCAGATCGGGAGGTATACAGTGTTTTTTTTGCAGTTTACTGTTATTTTCTCTCTGCTTATTTCGGTCTCAGTTTATTTAGGCTTTTTTTTTAACCGGATCTATACCTTTCATTTCTGCGTATGCTCTTTGCCCTGCGACTCTGTGCGATCTGGGCAAATCAGAAACAGAAAGGAAGGATTTTTCTCATGCGTATGCTCTTTTCCCTGCACCTTAGTGTGATCTCGGAAAATCAGAAACATTGAGAAAAATATTTAGTTTTTCGGCTAAAGCTAACTTTGAGATTTTTTTTAAAAATTTCTAGTTTTTTGGCTAAAGCTAACTTCGAGCCGCAAGGTTCGTTTTTCTTTGCATATTCGTGTTGGGTTTTGTGTTTTGTGTTTTGTAGGGAAAAAGAGATTTCTCAAGGCAAGCACGCAAACCGAGGCCCCCCCCTCTCTCTCTCTCTCTCTCTCTCTCTTAAATTTTTTGTATAGATCAATTGGTTCAAAGCTATTTTAAGAGAGTAGAGGTCTTGGGTTCAAGTCTCCATTTTGTGGGGGCGGATTTTTTTCATTCCCGCACATTCGCGCACTTTGCCGGCAACTTCAACAATTTTTTTTCAAAAAGCCATAACTTCTTCATCCGGAAGCCTTTTTCAGAGCCGTTTTTTTTAAAACCGCCTATTTTTTCGAGATCTATCCATTGGAACACTTACTTTCAGCATCTTCAGCTTCAGTTTTTTTTAAAATGGAAAGTCCATGCCAAGTCATTCTTGACAGCACTAACTACTTCCAATGGGTAGCCTACATGGAAGATTTACTTAGAAGTAAAGGTCTCTTCAGAATAGCCACAGACCAAGAGAAGAAACCAAAAGATGAAGACAAGGCGGCAAAATGGGAAAATAGACAAGATCAAGCACGTGGTTTGATATGGATGTCTATTTCTCCTGATCTTAGATTCCACATTGCAGAACTTGAGACTCCTCATGAAGCATTAGAAAAACTTGCTAAAGTTTTTGGGATTAAAAATGAAATTAGAGCCCATCAACTTGAAAATGAGCTGCTTACTTTGGATCCTAATAATTTTTCTTGCATTGAAGATTTCTTGTCCAAATTCAAGAACCTTAGATATCTCTTGGAAGGTGTTAAAGTTAAGAAAGAAGATGGTAACCTTATTTATTCCATCCTTACTAAGTTGGGACCAGCCTACTCTGTATTTGTTTCCACTTTCCATTCTACAAGGGAAGCTTTCATTTGTCAAGGACAAGACTACAAGCCCCCTTCCTTTGACTCCTTTTGTGATTCCTTAATAAGAGAACAAGAAAAACTCTTACACCTTGGTCTTCTTAATCTTGGAAACTCTTCCACGAAAGCGTTAGCCGCCCAGCAGCAACCAAATTCAAAGAATCCTAAGAAGTCATATCCTCAAAAGAATGGTCCTAAACCATTTCAGCCTCAAAATGAAAGATCATTTCAGCAAAATGATAAGACCAATAAAAACAAATGGAAGAAGACTGATAGACATTGTAACTTTTGTAATCGAGATGGCCACTTAGAATCTAAATGCTTTAAGAAGATGGAAGCCTTGGAAGCCGCAATGAAGAAACATAACATCCATGTGGAGCCTACTTCAACTTCAACTTCCGGAATGGCACTTTCTGCATGTCATTGTCAATCATCTCAGTCTGGTTATGCATTAAATGTATCTTCTTCTTCTTCTCATTCTCATGAGTGGCTCATTGATTCTGGAGCCTCTTGTCACATGGCCAAAAACCAAGCCATGTTTTCTTCTTTAAATGATTGTAACACCAAAAATATATATATTGGTGATGATAGATCTCTTAATGTTGTAGGGACTGGAACTGTTCATCTAGACAATGGTCAGTTTAATGATGTATTATGTGTTCCAACCTTATCCTGCAACCTTCTATCTGTCTATCAGATAACTCATTCAGGTGAAGGTAAAATTGTTGAATTTTCACCTCATGATGTTGTAATCAAGGATCTAAAAGATCCTAAACAGATTCTAGCTACTGGTCTTGCTGATGATTCCAAAAGGTTGTATAAGTTTCACAACTTTGGGTCATCCAATCTTCCCTCAGTATTTGTTGCTCATAATGATGAAGTGAGCAAACTTTGGCATGAGCGATTTGGTCACTTAAACTATCGCTCCCTTCAGCATCTATGTAAAGAAAATATGGTGACAGGTCTTCCTATGGTATCTTGCAGAGATGGTGTTTGTTCCGGATGTGTACTCGGAAAACATCATCGGGACAGTTTTGACAAACGTGCCTCTTGGCACGCCTCAGCCCCTTTACAGCTTGTGCACAGTGATTTATGTGGTCCTCTTCCTGTTGCTTCATTCTCTGGCTGCAAGTACTTCTTAACTTTCATTGATGATTTCTCCAGACGCACTTGGGTATACTTCTTAAAACTCAAGAGCGAAGTATTTACCACTTTTTTGGCCTTCAAAGCATTTGTTGAAAAACAATCTGGACATCAAATTCTTAAGCTAAGAACTGATAATGGTGGAGAATATGTTAAAAACACATTCATCAACTTTTGCACCGAAAATGGAATTCAAATGCAACATACTGTTCCATACACTCCACAACAAAATGGTGTAGCTGAAAGGAAAAATCGCACCTTAAAGGAAATGGCTAATTGTATGCTGCAATCTAAAGGACTCAGTCTTAGTTTTTGGGCCGAAGCAATTAATTGTGCAAATTATATAATCAATCGCACTCCTACTAAGGTTCTAGAGAATATCACTCCAGAAGAAGCTTGGAGTTCCATTAAACCAGATGTAAGTCACTTTCGTGTGTTTGGAAGTGAAGCATGGGCCCATATTCCAGATGAAAAGCATAAAGCTTTAGAACCTAAGAGTGAGAAATGTACTTTTGTTGGATATTCTGAAGATGTAAAAGGTTATAGACTTATTCCATTTAAGTCCAAAAATGTTATCATTAGAAGAGATGTAAAATTTGATGAAAATAAATCGGCCTGCGAGCCTAGTCCGGCGGATGTGCCACCTCTTCCTATCTCTTCTATCTTTGAAAACATTTCTTCTTCAGATGATGAAAGCGAGGATGATAATCCTCCCCCACCTTCTCAGGATCCTCAACTTCCAAGATGGGTCCGTGCTACTCGGGATGCAGCAGGTGATCTTGCCGGTGATCCTACAGATCAGCGACGTACACGTTCTCAGTTTGAAAGAGCCTCTTCTTTACTGGCTCAAGCTCCAGTAAATCATGATCCTGACACTTTTGCAGAAGCTTCAGGCCATCCACATTGGGAAGCAGCTATGAATGAAGAATATCATTCATTGATGACAAATGATACATGGGATCTTGTTCCTCTACCAAAGGGACGCAAACTTGTTAGATGTAAATGGGTTTACAGAACCAAGTATGGACCAGATGGGAAAGTTGATAAACATAAAGCTCGTCTCGTTGCTAAGGGCTTTTCACAGGTTGAAGGCATTGACTACACTGAAACCTTTTCCCCTGTTGCCAAAATGAACTCTATCCGCCTTGTTCTTTCCCTTGCTGCCTCTTTAAAATGGGAAGTCCATCAGATGGATGTTAAATCTGCCTTCTTGCATGGGGACTTGCAGGAAGAAATCTATATGGAACAACCCATTGGCTTCATACAAACAGACTCCAGCCTTGTTTGTCGACTTAAGAAATCCCTTTATGGCCTCAAGCAAGCTCCTCGGGCTTGGTATGCCAAAATGGATAGCTTTCTTTTAGAATCTGGCTTTTCTAGGTGTCATTCTGACAATACTGTCTACACCAAGAAAGTGGGCAACTCTCTTATCATCCTTGTTCTTTATGTTGATGATCTTATTCTTACTGGTAGTGATCCCAACCTTATAAACCATGTGAAGTCCAGCCTTAAAAAGAAATTTGAAATGACAGACTTAGGACACTTACACTATTTTCTCGGTCTTCAAGTCTTGCAATCCCAAGAGGGTATTTTCCTTTCCCAGTCCAAGTATGCTTGTGATATTCTTCGTCATTTTCACATGGAAGACTGTAAGCCAGCCCCTTCTCCCTTTCAGTCTGGAGTCAAACTTTCAGTCTCTTGTACTTCTCCTGAAGTTGATGCTACCTTATACCGTCAACTTGTCGGAAAACTCTTGTATTTAACCCATACTCGTCCTGATCTTTCCTTTGCTGTTGGCCTTGTTGCTCGTTTTATGCAAAACCCCCGTGAAAGTCATTGGAAAGCAGCTAAAAGAATACTTCGTTATGTTCGAGGTACAATACAGTTTGGGATTCATTACAGTGCCAAAGCAGCTCCTCTGTTAGTTGGTTTCACTGATTCTGATTGGGCTGGTGACCCTGATGATCGGAAGTCTACTGCCGGTTATGTCTTCACTCTTGGTTCAGGACCTATTACATGGGCTTGTAAGAAACAGGCTGCCATTTCTCTTTCGTCAGCAGAAGCAGAGTATCGTGGTGCCGTGGAAGCTAGTAAGGAAGCCTTGTGGCTTCGTCAGATCCTATCAGAGTTTGGCTTTGAGCAGCAGCATCCAACCACACTTTGGTGTGATAATCAAAGTGCCATTCAGCTATGCAAAGATCCAGTCCAGCATCAGCGCAGCAAACACATTGAACTACACATGCACTTCATCAGAAAGCTCATTCATGACCATGTTCTTGAAGTGCAATATTGTCCAACAGATGATCAGGTTGCAGACATCTTCACAAAGGCTCTCACAGAGGCGAAGTTCACTAAACTTCGATATATGCTTGGAGTTCAGGAAGTTGTCACTAAGGGGGGATAGGCTCTAGTGCCTCCTTCCTTCTCCTATTGTGTCATATTTGTAAATCCTTCAATCCTATCCCAAGTTGTTCTTAAGGGGGGATGTTAGGATATTCCGACACATAGAATATAGTTAAGTTCAACTTGGTCTAGTATAGAGTTAGGTTAGAGTTAGGTAAAGTGTGTTTCTTTACCGTTGTACATTTTGTAACTTACAATCCGACGGTCACGATATGTAGTGATCCGACGGTTCACTCTCACCTCGGTATTACCGACACTTGATCCGTGGCTTGACACCCGATTGGTCCATGAGTTCTATTTAAAGCGCATGGAGGGTCATTGTTCGGGTAATCCGTGCATGAGAGAAGCTTATGTAAATTTTCATTCTTTGATTAATAAATTGCCTGTAGTACCCACGTTGGGACAGGCCGTGGACTGTTTCCCTCCTTTCACTCTGAGGGTTTTAACCACGTCAAAAATACTGGTGTATTGATTTGAGATCTGGTTGTGAGCGGTGTCCTTTTGGTATTCTTTCTGTGGAACTTACCCTGTAAATTCCTACAGTTACAATTGTGATAACAAATACATTAAAGGTCATAAGTTTGCTGAGAAGAAATTATTATACATTGATTGTGGAGAGGAGGAAGAAAAGGATCAAGAAATGTCAAAAGAAGAGGATATACACCAGGAACCAACCCCAGAGAAAGAAGAAATGAATCCGACCATATCTTGTAAAGCATTGGCAAGAATTACCACTCCTCAAACTCTCAAGATAGAAGGACACATCAAGAAGAAAAAGGTTCAAGAAGTGAAAGATCACATCAAGAAAGAAGAAATGAATCTGACCATATCTTGTAATGCATTGGCCGAAATTACCACTCCTCAAACTATCAAGATAGAAGGACATATCAAGAAGAAAAATGTTCAAGAAGTGAAAGATCACATCAAGCATCAAGAAATGAATCTGACCATATCTTGTAATACATTCGAAGAAATTACCACTCCTCAAACTCTCAAGATAGAAGGACATATCAAGAAGAAAAATATTCAAGCAGTAAAGGATCTCATCGAGCATCAACGACAAGTTCTCCAACTTTTAAAGGATAATGCCACTTTGGTGCCGAATCGAATGAAACAACAGGTAGATCAACATCACATTGAAAAAAGTTTTTCTGTAGGTGACTGGGTATTTTTACAACTACATCTCAAGAAAGCAATTTATGAGAAGGAAATGTGGGCAATATTGCATGCACTTAAGAAATGGCGACCTTACCTAATGGGAAGACACTTCAAGGTAAAAATGGATCATGATAGTCTTAAATACTTTTTAGAACAAAGATTATCTTTAGAAGAACAGAAAAAATGGGTCACAAATATGTTGGTTATGACTTTGAAATCATCTACAAAAAAGGGAAGCAAAATGTTGTTGCAGATGCACTCTCAAGAAAGGATCAGGATGTGGAAGCATTATTTTTGTGCTATTTCTATTATCCAACCAGATTGGATAAACGAAGCAAGGGATGAATGGAAGAAGGATGAAGAAGTGTGGCCACTCATTCAAAATTTGCAGAAGATCCCAGTTCAAACAATATTGCCAGAACTTGATGAGGAAGGAAAGATCATATTGGAGCCTGGAGCAGTCACAGAAACAAGAACCCGACAACTATGAAATCGATCAATTTTAGAGTATCTCATCAAGTGGAAGAACTTATCTGCTGAATATTCCACATGGGAGAACAAGAATTTTATACTGAAGCATCAAGAACTACTCAAGCCTTGAGGACAACACTTTTTGGAGGAGAGGGGCATGTTAGGTCCCTATACTACTAGTGTAACCCCTTATTGTTATTAGTACAACCCCCTTATTATATTGTTGTGCCCATGTAGTCCCCATATTTTTATTATTGTGCCCCATGGAAGCCCATTATTGTTATTATTGTGCCCTTACATTATTATTGTTATGTCGGCTCTGATTATATTATGACCCATTAGACTCCTATATATAGAAAGGAGGTCTTGTCATTTGTATCATATAAGAATTTTTCATTTGTATAATGTAAAGGAGGTTGCCCCCTCGAAGAGGCTTATTTCTAAGGCGTTGATCTATCTTTTCTATCTTTTTGTGAGCTGGTTTCATAACATTTCACATTTCCAAGTTTTCAATATCATTTATATTCCAAGAATGTGTAACGCAACTGTGGATGCATTAGCAAATGTTGCTACTAGGTTGTCACCATTGAGGGACGATTTTTCTGTTGAAATTCTGTATAAGCCTTCCGTCCCTGACAATATCACTAATTTACACGTTTTTTATAATGACTAGTAGATACTATGCTTCATGGAAAACATTGATGTGTTCAAAGACACAACGATCGATGAGGACGATCACGAAAAGGCATTGCAAAATGCAACCAATGAAAGTAAAGGAAATCTCATCCCCAAGGGTGTGGAACCATTTGAGAATATGTATGACCTGTAGAATTGCTTCCAGGGACCCATCAATGCTAAGACCCATAGTTCCACACTATCGCATGAACAAGTTAACTTGGGAACATAAAAGGATCCGAAGTATGTCAATCTTGGTACTTGCTGTACACCCAAGAGAGGCAAGCCTTTATCCACTTATTCAAGCAGTACCGAGATGCGTTCACATTGAAATATGATGAGCTTAAAACATATGATGTGCGAATGATCTAGCATGTGATATCAATAAAGGAAGAGGCCAAGCCATTCCAACAGAAGTTGATAAAAGTACATCCAACGCTTGAGCCTCTTATTCAGAAACAGTTGAGGAAAATTATGAATTCTTGGATCATATATAGAGTGCTTCACTCAATGTGGGGGTCAAATTTTGTCCCAGTAACAAAGAAGTATGGGGAAATCCACTTGTTTGTAGATTTCTGAAATCTCAAGCACACCTCGGATAAGGACAACTATCCTGTGCCATGCATGGAATAAATATTGAAAATAGTGTCGAGGTCTGAAATGTTTTATTTGTTATATGGTTATTTTGGATACAACCAGGTTCTAATTGCAAAGCCTGACAGACTTATGACTACCTTCTGAATGAAGTGGGGCACATTTGCATTCATGCGAATTTCGTTTAGGCTAATTAGCGCCGGTGCAACAATTAAACGTGCTATGGATATTGCTTTCCGTGGACGAATAGGATGGATCATAGTGGTATTTCTTGATGATGTAACAATGTTCTCCAAACAGTGGTTGGACCACATATGCCACTTAAATAATTTTTTCAAGCGATATCACAAGTACGGGATATCCTTAAATCCAATGAAAATTATCTTCACAGTGTCCGAGGGTAATCTCTTGGGCCACATCATTGCCAAAAGTGGGATTAAGGTAGACCCAAACAACGTCAGTACAACCACGCAAATTCTCTTCCCAGTGAATAAAAAGGCTATGCAGTATTTCTTGGGGAAAATCGATTTCCTCTACAAGTTCATCTCCGAGTATGCGCAGATTGTCAAGCCAATACAGGATATGGTGAAGAAGGATGCAATTTATAAATGGGATAAAAGGGGAAATGATGCATTTTCCCATATCAAGTAGGCTGTAGCAGAAGCACCGACATTGTACAACCAAAACTTAAATACATATTTCTTTCTCTACACTTTTTCTTTTGACACTTCTCTCGCCGCTGTACTCACTCAAAAGGGTGAATTGAATAATGAGTGGACTATCTACTTCATGAGTGCAAGTCTACAAGGAACAAAGCTTAAGTACCTCTCCATGGACAAACAACCGTATGCGGTATAAAAGGTAGTAAAGTATTTTCTGCCCTATCTATTGAAAAATCATTGTGTTATCTTTGTCCCGCACCCAAAAGTCAGATCATTGCTCCTCCAACAACAGTGGGGTGAAAGGACAGTGAACTGGATGACCGGGTTGTAATAATATGATCTAGAAATCAAGCTAGTTCACACAATTAAGGGCCATGGTATTTGTTGACTAGTGACAAAAGCAGTAAATAGGAAATAAGAAGATCTTCCAGGATGGGAGAAAGGGATTGAGATGTACAACTTTTAGCGATCCTCCCCCATTATCAATACAAACTCTTGGTACACACTTGTGCGCAAATACCTTGAGAAACACACAATTCCCTCCCACTTTTCCACACGACAGAAGAGGGCACTCATAATTAAAGAATTATCCTGTCAATTGGTGCATGGGGTGCTGTTCAGAAAGCACCACAATAGAGTATTGCTCAGTTGTTTGGAAGCACATGATTCAGAAAAGGTATTGTGTGATCTCCATGACGGACTAGCTGGGGGTCACTTTGCAGACAACATAACATCACATAAGGTCATGTAGGCTAGTTTTTACTCATCTACATTATTAAGATATTCTCATGCTTACGCCTAGAAGTGTCTGGTCTGTCAGAAGTTTGCCGGTAGAAACAAAAATAGAACCACACCACTGTAGCCCATTATAGTGGAAGAACCATTTCAACGATGGGGCTTGGATATTATTGGGGAAATATTCTAGTATTCATCAAAGCAATGTCGCTACATCCTCACCGCCATAGATTACTACACACAGTGGATAGAAGCAGTTCTGATCAAATAGGTGAATGATTAGGAAGTCAAGCTTTTTGCAAAAAAACATAATTTCCAGGTTCAACATTCCTACTTCACTTATTTTCGAAAATGCAACATACTTCTCATTTCTAAGGCTTTACGAATTTTCATTGGAAAATGGTATTATATTGAAACATTCAACTAATTATTATCTGCAATGGAATGGTCTCGCTGAATCCATGAATAAGAACCTAATATGCATTACAAAAAATACCATATTCTATGAGTAGCGAAACTGGCACTCCACTTTGGTAAATTCCTTATGGGCTGACCGAGTCACGCTGAAACCTTCCCTGAACACCTCCCCTTGCTTCTCTGTGTACGGAAAATAAGCCATCCTCTCACCCAACATCTACTTTCTTTCTTTCCAACTCTCACAAGAATACCAAGCATGTCTGTTAGTACAACATAGGATGGATACCCTTCATAAGCTACAAGAAGAAAGGTTGAAAGCAAAATAATTTTTTTCACTTCACTAGAATCGTATTAAGAGGTGGTTCAATAAGAAGTTTGTAGGGAAAAACAACCTAAGTGTGGGTGACTTAGACTTAAAGTGGGATAAATTCCATGAGGACAAAGTCAAACACACTAAGTTTCAGACCCTATGGATTGGACCATTCACGGTGCAAGAAAAGCTTGGCCAACACACTTATTATCCTCAATCACTTGACAAGAGATTGATTCTCTCCCTGTCAATGGTCAAGACTTAAAATATTATTTTCAATGAATATTTGGGGCTGTGCCCTACATTGTGTACATAATATTTTCTTTTGTTGTTTGTTTGTTTGTTTGAGTTTTTTTTGGTTTTAGTTATGTGAATAAGTGTTGTGTGTGAACATGTTGTGGCTTCTAAGTATGTGTATGGCTGAAATGTAAAGAGCCTTATGATACTTCAACATTGGCTAGCCTTCAATCCATCTTCATTTTGTTGGTTATATTAGCTCTGCTATGTACTTATGCATTTGGAGAACCAAATTACTACTGTGGCCGTGTGCTTTTGCAAGAAAGGAGCTCGCAGCAGTTCATTTTATCCTTCCCCCTTCATTTGCTTTATACCCTTATAACTCCCGCCACCCCTGTTTTCCTCTGTTTTCCTCTAAATTTCTCCATAAACCCCCGAAATCCATCGGAGCCCCATTTCAGTTTAGCCCCAGGTGCTAATGGTGTTAAACCCATATAGTCGCGTGCCTTGCAAAAGCGCTACCCACGGGGTCTTTTCCCCTGTCATATCAATCAAAAGCACGTGCTTTTAGCCTGAGCCATCCGATCATTTCCTGCGAGATCTGACGTTGTTCACTTTCCCCGCTACCGAGACTTGCACACCCATTAGCTCGTGGGGAAAGCGGGTTCCCCGCCGTCACATCCGCCACGCGTCACAGTTCCATTGCATCGCGCCCCTGCATACGGATACCACCTGCCTCCCGTGAGTGGTGCGGGGAAACTGCTTACCGCCCACACGTACGACCTCCCGCTCGCTAATCATTGTGCAACTTCATCGCCCGATGACCATTGGATCTCCCCGCCCGAGATCCAACGGCCTACAATCTCCCCGCGCATATACCTCCCGATAGCCTCCGTAAACTAATCTCCACCGTTCAATTACATGATCCGACGGCCCATGCTCCTCCATATGCGATTACTCCTGATAACCCCTGTAAGCCATCGTAGCCGTTCATCCGTGCAATCCGACAGCTGATGTCATCCCGGTCTTGTCTATGCCTTCGCCATGAAGTCTACGTCACCCTTGAATGTGCTGCGCTGCCGAAGGAGGAAGGCGATCACCCACCAGCACTCTGCGCAGTCAATATTCAACTACCTTATTCAAGAGACAGCATGGCCAAGGAAGGAAAGTACAACCTCGAGCAGTTAAATGCCATCAACAGTTATGGAAATTCATTCTTACAACACTTCACCTACTCAAAGAGTACACCTAAGTACCAGAGAACGTCAAATTACTTTAATATAACATTAAATCATAGCAGAGGCCCATATCAGATAGTTAATGTGGTTGATGGTCAGTTATGACCCCTCCATGCATAGGATAGCAGATGTTTTTGTAACCATCTTCTATATACATCCAGAAACAAGATGTAATGAGGTTGATGAATGTTATTTGGATGTAAAGTTCAACTTTTGGAGACTGTAACTACTGTAATACCTGCAGCGTCTGGTCTTCATTTTTAGCTAATGCAAGCTTCTTTTGCTGCTTAATTGCTCACTTTCCACTTCTTCTTTGTTCCAGGCTATGCCTGTTATGCATTTTTCATGTGCTCTTGATGTTTAGCATTAGAGGGGTTGTCATCCCACCTCTATGTTAGAATCTAGTATGTATTATTGAATGTGTATGCAGGTTTCTGTTGTTTTAATGCCAGAGAGCTGTCATCCTGTCTGTGCATTAGGAAATAGATTTACAAACCTTTTAACTAGTTGCAGCCAGCCATCACAGGGTCCTGTGCATCTGCTGGTGTGGTCAGTATTCTCCATCTTCACCTGTTCCTCAAACTGTGAGTAATTGGTGGTCTAATACCTTGTAGTCTGGGGTTGTTCACCCATGTCTGGGGTTAAGCATAGTAGAAGTGGTTATCTAGCTTGAATATGCGTCATTCCTTCCATTCATCCACCATTTTCCAACATTTTTGTTGAGTTTGTAATGTTCTCGAGCATCTATGATATACAACCTAGGAGAGTTTCTTGGGGTGATAACATTAATTGGCGCCGTTGCCAGGGAGAGGAGATTGAAGCTTAGCTTCCCCGGTAGAACGACATAGTTCCAGATTTTGATGATAGACAAGGTCTGGGCACATTTTTGGTTGTAATCATCTATCTGACGACTCCACTAGAGGGATCCATCTGGAGTTCTTTTGAGGTGTCTGGACAAAGAACAATCAACAGAAGTTATGCAACAGTTGCATACCAGCATGTGTGGAGGGCACCATTATTGAAAGACTACAACTCATAAAATTCTCAGAGCTGGATATTACTGGCCCTCTTTATTTTCTGATGTGTTTTCATTTGTTAAATCTTGTGACAGGTGCTAAATATTTGAAGGAAAACTGCAGTTGAATTCCCTGCCCTTAAAACCAATACATGCAAAAGGACCTTTTCAGCAGTGGGGCTTGGATTTCATTGGATAAATCAATCCATATTCCAGTGGCCAACACATGGATATTAGTAGCCACTGATTATTTTACCAAGTGGATTGAAGCAATCCCTACCAGGAAGGCTGATCATAATGTGGTCATGAAATTTTTAGTTGAAAATATCTTTAGCAGATTTGGTTTTCCACATAAATTAGTCACTAACAATGCAACAGCCTTCAGGGCAAAAGAATTGGTGGGTATGTGTGATTCAATGGGTCTTAAACTAGTTCATTCCACCTCATACTATCCTCAAGGAAATGGTCTGGCAGAATCCTCTAATAAAAGCCTGATAAGGATAATTAAGAAGTTGTTAGAGGAAAATAAAAAGAATTGGGATTCAAAGCTCAAATATGCACTATGGGCTGACAGAGTAACCATTAAGAAATCCATAGGCAATTCTCCATTTAGGCTGGTATATGGCACTGAAGCTGTATTCCCCATTCAGTTGAATCTCCCTGTGGAAAAATTCCTTCAAACAGAACAAAATGAAGAAGAAGACATGGCAAAGAGGATCACTGATTTAGTAGAAGTACATCAGATTAGAGAACAGCTGGTTGAAAAGGCTGTAGCACATCAGAAAAAGATCAAGGATGCTTTTGATAGGAAGACAAAGACAGATAATTTTCAGGTTGGAGACTTGGTTTTGAAGTGGGATGCACTAAAGGAAAAGAAAGGCAATCATGGGAAATTTGATGCTTTCTGGACAGGGCCTTTCATCATTTCTCAGATTCAAGGGTACAACACCTTCATACTGAAAAGTATGGAAGGAGAAGTAGTTTTTGATGGCCCAGTTAATGGACGGTTTTTGAAAGTTTATGTTGTTTAAGGTCCTTGGCCTTGAAAGTTGTAAATTTTGTTTTTATCATTTTTGTGTAGGAAAAATAGACTCCATGCCCAATGGAACACTAGGAAGTTTGTTATTTTGTTTTTCTTCAGGAAGGCATTGATCTGCAGGTTCTTGAGACCTCACAGGGAGGATCTCATCCCCAGAAGGAGCCAGTGTTAGCTCTGCTATGTACTTATGCATTTGGAGAACCAAATTACTACTGTGGCCGTGTGTTTTTTCAAGAAAGAAGCTCGTAGCAGTTCATTTTATCCTTCCCCCTTCATTTTCTTTATACCCTTATAACTCTCGCCACCCCTGTTTTCCTCCGTTTTCCTCTAAATTTCTCCATAAACCACTAAAATCCATCGGAGCCCCATTTCAGTTTATCCCTAGGTGCTAATGGTGTTAAACCCATATAGCCGCGTGCCTTGCAAAAGCGCTACCCGTGGGGTCTTTTCCCCGTCATATCAATCAAAAGCATGTGCTTTTAGCCTGAGCCGTCCGATCATTTCCCGCGAGATCCGATGTTGTTCGCTTTCCCCGCTGCCGAGACCTGCACACTCTTTAGCTCATGGGGAAAGCGGGTTCCCCGTCGTCACATCTGCCACGCATCACAGTTCCATTGTGTCGCGCCCTCGCATACGGATACCACCTGCCTCCTGTGAGTGGTGCTGGGAAACCGCCCACACGTACGACCTCCCGCTCGCTAATAATTGCGCAACTTCATCGCTTGATGACCGTTGGATCTCCCCGCCCGAGATCCAACGACCTACAATCTCCCCGTGCATATACCTCCCGATAGCCTCCGTAAACTAATCTCCACCGTTCAATTACACGATCCAACGACCCACGCTCCTCCATACGCAATTACTCCCGATAACCCCTGTAAGCCATCGTAGCCGTTCATCTGCGTGATCCGACGGCTGATGTCGTCCCGGTCTTGCCTATGCCTCTGCCATGAAGTCTACGTCACCCTTGAATGTGCTGTGCTGCTTAAGGAGGAAGGCGATCACCCACCAGCACTCTGCGCAGTCAATCTTCAACTACCTTATTCAAGAGACAACACGGCCAAGGAAGGAAAGTACAGCCTCGAGCAGTTAAACGCCATCAACAGTTATGGAAATTCATTCTTACAACACTTCACCTGCTCAAGGAGTACACCTAAGTACCAGAGAATGTCAAATTACTTTAATATAGCAGTAGATCGTAGCAGAGTCCCATATCAGATAGTTAATGTGGTTGATGGTCAGTTATGACCCCTCCACGCATATGATAGCAAATGTTTTTGTAACCATATTCTATATATATCCAAAAACAATATGTAATGAGGTTCATGAATGTTATTTGGATGTAAAGTTCAACTTCTGGAGACTGTAACTACTGTGATACCTGCAGCGTCTGGTCTTCATTTTCAGCTAATGCAAGCTTCTTTTGCTGCTTAATTGCTCACTTTCCACTTCTTCTTTGTTCCAGGCTGTGCCTGTTATGCATTTTTCATGTGCTCTTGATGTTTAGCATTAGAGGGGCTGTCATACCACCTCTATGTTAGAAACTAGTATGTATTATTGAATGTGTATGCAGGTTTCTGTTGTTTTAATGCTAGAGAGCTGTCATCCTGTCTGTGTATTAGGAAATAGATTTACAGACCTGTTAACTGGTTGCAGCTAGCCATCATAGGGTCCTGTGCATCTGCTGGTGTGGTCAGTATTCTCCATCTTCACCTGTTCCTCAAACTGTGAGTAATTGGTGGTCTAAAGCCTTGTAGTCTGGGGGTGTTCACCCATGTCTAGGGTTAAGCATAGTAGAAGTGGTTATCTGGCTTGAATATACAACCTAGGAGAGTTTCTTGGGGTGATAACAGGTTACATCTTTTGTACAATGAAGTTCTGACGAAAAATATGATTCATCAGTAAGGAGAGTTTTGGTCCAACCATGAACCCATGTCTATTACGGAAACCTCATGCCTATACTCGGTCTTTATATTTTGCTGTCTTCGAGCTTATCTAACTAGTAGAAACAGAGAAGGGGAAAAATCTAAACAAGCAAACCTAAATTAGAGGTCTCTATATGGTTCTATGAATTAAAAACCTCTCCTGATCTTAATAAGTTAGGATCCCTCTTCTACGCCAAGATAAATAAGCGTCGCTGCACAATTCTCTTTAAAATAAATAAATAAAGGTGAAAGAAGAGAAAGGCTTCCTACGTATTGAGGTGAAGCAAGCAACTCCACCAGGTTACTATTTAGGCTCGGTGGAAGCTCAACAATGTTTGTGTTCCTACATGATTCCGTCGGGGTATTGTCTAGGCTTGCTGGCAACGGAGCAACACCAGAGATGAAAAATTATAGTCTGAAAATCTTAAGATTGTGATCTATGCTACCCTTCCAGACTCAAAATATTATGATTTTGCTGAATCTTATGTTGTGTTCAACCGAGAAGGTATAGAGGGGTCCGTGTCTATTCGTGGGGTAAGTGGAAAGGAAAAAATAATCTGCATGACAAATCAATACTCCCTGAAGAACCAAGGCCCTGCACATAAGAAGTTAACCAAGATACAGAAGTTGGAGTTCAACCAACATGTCGCCAAGTGTTGTAGCTGCTGCAACACCCTCCAAAATTTTGGCTTACACTCAATTTTGGAGCCTTCCTTAGTCTTGAACATTGTTGTTGCAAACACTAGAGCTTAGTTCATGAGCTTCCTTGTAGTGCTTTGTTCCCTTTTGTATGTTGGGTTAACTGTTGTCTTTTGGCATGTTTGGCTATCATGCAATGTTTGCAAGCCTATTTTGATAGTTTCAAAGGTCTATCTTTGTGTATATGATTTGATCTAACTATTTAAACATTTTTCGCACCCATACACAAAATCCTAAGCACTATCGCACAGGTGTCGTCACTGTCATCTCAAAGTCTATCTTAAGTGCTGCACTTGTCACATCTTGTCGTAAAGTAGTAACATGGAGGGAAAGGATTTGTTCACTTTATCTATGTTATCATGTCATCAAAGTATTCTGAGTGTGTGATCATAGTCAAGATTCATCACTTATCTCACTGATCCCACACAGCCATTTTTTTTGAAAAAATTCTTGATTCAGCAACCTAGCCTCTCCAAGCCACTCATGAACTGCACAGCTTGAGCCCTCTAGCTGTGGCCTTTATTCTTGGCACTGCACAATGTGAAATTCTTGTCTCTTAGGACTATTGCACTGCGCATTTTTTATGCTTAAGCTCCGACCTTGACCTCCATAATTACGCATTCTTGTCCTCCAATCCAACTTAAATTGCACACTTCACATCCTCAAGCCTCAAGCTCATACCCTGAGTCCTTGAACTGCACAACTGCATAGAATCCTAACCACCCTTGACTCCCAAAACTATGCAGTTGGTTTCCCTAGTGTCCATTCCCTCACCCTGACCCCATTAGATCTAGAAAATGCACAGTCTTGTCCTCTAGGCTTGCCTGAACTGTGCACTACGCAGTCTCAGAGATGTTGACGGTACTGGACCCACCAACATGTCAGGGGATATCCCCGGTAAGAAGTCCCAATTAGACCTCAGACCGTTTAGTGTAGGAGTCCCAGAAATGGTTCGTATGGTAATGCCTTGACCACTATTCCACGCAGAGGCAAGTAAGATAACTCTGTTGGTAGCAAGGGTGTGACATATGTAGTGAGCCAAGGAAGGTGCAAGAGAGGTTCTAACACACAGGGGTTGAGATGAGTGCGCCCCTTGGAATCCTATGACAACACGGAGTTAAGAAGGGAACACACAAGCAAAGATGCATCACAACATGGAAGGCAAGTTAGCTAGCAATCCAAAGTGATGGTTAAACCAACAACACATTTCAGAAAGATTCATACATACATACACAAAAAGCTATACATGCATGCATAATAAAACATATACATATATCATTTAGAGTAAACTAGATAACATAGAATACAATACAACATATGCATGAAACATGTTGGCTCTTGTTATATTAGGAAGTGTAAGTTCCAGTCATACAATACATCCATGTCTAACCGCTAGTTCTGACAGTGGAGCTTTACATCCACAACCGCCTACTCCTCCAAAGAGATGTACTAGCTCTGTGCAGTGGAGAAGCTAAGGCTCATTACAATATTGTCCAAGCTTTCTCTAAGATAGTCCTATTAGAAACTTCGCTGACGAAAAAGCCCTTACAATGAGTTATGAGGGACTACATATAGAAAAGGGTGGGGTGACCCTTGAAATTCCCCTTTGTGATAGTTCATCTACTCTCATGACTCTTCATCTACTCTATGACTGTTACATCCAACTATCGACACTTGAGTTACACTTGACAAGACGTTACATTACAATGCACATGTACCCATGTGAGACAAAATGGCTTGAGTAAGCCATGATAGAAATCACTATGACTCAGACAATTGTTGGAAGACCAACTCTTCGACCACTTCATTATGGTTGACAATGGCGTACTGATGCCAAGACTGGTAGTCTATGATGGTGTCCGTGTGCTCCAAGGTGACATCTTTCTAGAAGTCGACTCTTTCCTCCATAGCATCCGGGTACACTTCTCGGGCTCCTCTGTCTAACTTGTCTGAAAGCATGCACATCATTATCTTTAATGTGGTTGAACCAACAACATACTTGTGCATGATGTCTGCACTGATGGGTAAGTCTGGGATGGTGGAAATGCACATCAACTTGTCAAAGTACGAGTGAAGCTCTAGTTGGACCTGTGCCTTTGTCTTCATCTGGGTGAGAGTCCCAATAGATGGGATCACATGTGATGGTCCAAATTAGAAGTAGACCAACTGGTACAACCTGAGAAGCCAGTCAACCGATCAACTCAGCACAGAAAAATCAGAGGAAGTCTGGGAAAGAAGTCTCAACGAAAATTTCTTCTGCGAGTAGTAAGGACAAAACCATCACTCCAGAAGTCATGGAACAAGTTACATCCTTAAGCACTTCGACCATTTTTCTTGCTATGGAATACAACATAGTTGAGGACATGAATTAGGTTCGTGCAGACATTTCAATGTTTGAGTTAACAAAGATAATGAGCTAGCGGGATATCCTTTTGTGGGAACTTGGGGTATACCACCACAAGTAATGTTGCCTCTTCAGACAAGGGATCTCGTAAGTCTTTTGGTTCTCTCAAATATGTGCTTAACACTTTAATGATGGATGCAAATACTCTCTACCACCTTTATTGTTAACTTTTGAAATCTTTAATTTCAATGTACACAATTTCTTGGTTGATCCTAGTGCATCAGTGAACGTAATGCCATTATCTATTGCCAATAATATAAATGCAAAATGCGACAAAATAGATGCACAAATTATTCAGCTGGATAGAACTCATGTCCATGCAATTGATGAACTTAGAGATGTCATCATCCACTTATCATCCGATGGACGAGTCCACCAATGTATTAACATAGCGATTGTGGAAATTTCGAAAGTGTATAGAGTGTTATTGCGTAGAGACTGGTCCAACAAGCTACATGGGTAATTTTCTACGGAATGGTCACATCTATGGCTTCTATATAAGGGTAGAAATAATCAGATCAGGGTGGATTCAGAAATATATATGAAACACACTATCACTCCCTTGGACGAACATATTGAACCTAATGGCTTTCGCAAAACTAATTTTTGGCAATCGCTTCCTAGAAACCCAACTAAGGTTATATCTTGCCAACCATCCCCAGTCCCACCAGATACACAGTTGGAGATCCTTCCTAGTTCAACTGGTGAAAATGACCTTTTTACAGTCAGTAGTAGTAGTAGCAGTATAATGTACTTCCCATTTCCTATACATATGATATGTGGAATTTGTACTTTGATGGATCTAAAACACATGAGGGCTCTGGAGCTGGTTGTGTTTTAATAGACCCGCTACAGAGAAGGAATTTTATCTCTAGCTACTTGGAATTTGAGTGCACAAACAACACTGTAGAGTATGAAGCACTCATATTGGGCTTGAAACGAGCCATTGACCTTAATGTCTCCATCCTGAAAGCGACAGGTAACTCAGAAATTTTGGTGCGATAGGTATGCAATACCATACATTGTGTGTCACCTCATCTTAGAAGTTATCAACAAGAGGCATGGCATCCAATTTCACATTTCCAAGTTTTCAATATCATTTCTGTTCCAAGAATGCGTAATGTAATTGTGGATGCATTAGCAAGTGCTGCCGCTAGGTTGTCATCACTAAGGGACGATTTTTCTGTCGAAATTCTCTATAAGCCTTCCGTCCCTGACAATATCACTAATTTACACGTTTTATATAATGGCCAGCAGATACTATGCTTCATGGAAAACATTGATGTGTTCAAAAAGGCAACAATCGAATAGGACGATCACAAAAAGTCATTGCAGGATGCAACAAATGAAAGTAAAGGAAATCTCATCCCCAAGGGTGTGGAATCATTGGAGAAGTTGTATGACAAGTATAATTGCTTCCGGGGATCCATCAATGCTAAGACCCATAGTTCCACACTATCACACGAACAAATTAACTTGGGAACATAAAAGGATCCGAAGTATGTCAATCTCGGTACTTGCTGTACACCCAAGAGAGGAAAGCCTTTATCCACTTATTCAAGCAGTACCGAGATGTGTTCACGTTGACATATGATGAGCTTAACACATATGACGTGCGAATGATCTAGCATGTGATATCGATAAAGGAAGGGGCCAAGCCATTCCAACAAAATTTGAGAAAAGTACATCCAACGCTTGAGCCTCTTATTCAGAAATAGTTGAAAAAAATTCTGAATTCCTGGATCATATATAGAGTGCTTCACTCAACGTGGGGTCAAATTTTGTTCCAGTGAGAAATAAGTATGGGGAAATCCGCTTGTGTGTAGATTTTTGAAATCTCAATTGCACCTCGGATAAGGATAACTATCTCGTGCCATGCATGGAATAAATATTGCAAACAGTATCGAGGTCTGAAATGTTTTCTTTGTTATATGGTTATTTTGGATACAACTAGGTTCTAATTGCAAATCCTGACAGAGTTAAGACTACCTTCCGAATGAAGTGGGGCACGTTCACATTCATGCGAATTTCGTTTGGGGTAATTAGCATTGGTGCAACATTTCAACGTGCCATGGATATTACTTTCCGCGGACGGATAGGATGGATCATAGTGGTCTTTCTTGATGATGTAACAATGTTCTCCAAATAGTGGTCAGACCACATATGCCACTTAAATAATTTTTTTCGAGCGATATCACAAGTACAAGATATCCTTAAATCCAAAGAAAATTATCTTCACAGTGTTCGAGGGTAATCTCTTGGGCCACATCATTTCCAAAAGTGGGATTAAGGTAGACCCAAATAGGGTCAGGAAAATCACATAGATTCCCTTCTCGGTGAATAAAAAGTCTATGCAGTCTTTCTTGGGGAAAATCAACTTCCTACACAAGTTCATCTCTGAGTATGCTCAGATTGTCAAGCCAATACAGGATATGGTGAAGAAGGATGCAATTTATAAATGGGCTAAAAGGGAAAATGATGCATTTTCCCATATAAATTAGACTATAGTAGAAGCACCGAAAATGTACAACCAAAACTTCAATACATATTTCTTGCTCTACACTTTTCCTTCTGACACTTCTCTTGCCACTGTACTCACCCAAAAGGATGAATTGAATAATAAGTGGAATATCTACTTCATGAGCGCAAGACTACATGGAACAAAGCTTAAGTACCTCTCCATGGACAAACAACCTCATGCAGTATAAAAGGCAATAAAGTATTTTCTGCCCTATCTATTGAAAAATCATTGAGTTATCTTTGTCCCGCACCCAGCAGTCATATCATTGCTTCTCCAACAACAACTAGGTGAAATGACAGTGAACCGGATGACTGAGTTGTAAGAATATGATCTAGAAATCAAGCCAATTCACACAATTAAGGGCCATGGTATTTTTTAACTAGCGACAAAAGAAGTAAATAGGAAAGAAGAAGATCTTCCAGGATGGGAGCAAGGGATTGAGATGTACAACTTTTAGCGAGCCTCCCCCCATTATCAACACAAACGCTTGGTACACACTTGTGCACAAATACCTTGAGCATGACACAATTCCCTCCCACTTTTCCACACGACAGAAGAGGGAACTCAGAATTAAAGAATTATCCTGTCAATTAGTGCATGGGGTGCTATTCAGAAATCACCACAACGGTCTATTGCTCAGGTGTTTGGAAGCACATGATTCAAAAAAGGTATTGCGTGATATCCATGACGGACTAGCTGGGGGTCACTTTGCAGACAACACAACATCACATAAGGTCATGTAGGCTAGTTTTTACTGGCCTACATTATTAAGACATTCTCATTCTTATGCCCAGAAGTCTCTGGTTTGTCAGAAGTGTGCCGGTAGAAACAAAATTCAACCGCCTCAGTGCAGCCCATTGTAGTGGAAGAACCATTTCAACAATGGGGCTTGGATATTATTGGGGAAATATTCCAGCATTCATCAAAGCAACACCGCTACAGATTAATACACATGGTGGACAGAAGCAATTCCGCTCAAATAGGTGAATGATTAGGAAGTTAGGCTTTCTGCAACAGAACATAATTTCCAGGTTCGACATTCCTACTTCACTTGTTTTCGACAATGCAACATACTTCTCATTTCTAAGGCTTACAATTTTTCATTGGAAAATGGTATTATATTGAAACATTCAGCTAATTATTATCCGCAATGGAATAGTCTCACTAAATCCATGAATAAGAACCTAATATGCATTATAAAAAATACCATATTCTATGAGTAGCGAAACTGGCACTCCACTTTGGTAAATTCCTTATAGGCTGACCGAGTCACACTGAAACCTTCCCTGAACACCTCCCCTTGCTTCCTGGTGTATGGAAAATAAGCCATCCTCTCACCCAATGTCTACTTTCTTGCTCTCCAACTCTCACAGGAATACCAAGCATGTCTGTTAGTACAACATAGGATGGATACCCTTCATAAGCTATAGGAAGAAAGGTTGAAAGCAAAATAATTTTTTTCACTTCACCAGAATCGTATCAAGAGGTGGTTCAATAAGAAGTCTGTAGGGAAAAGCAACTTAATTGTGGGTGACTTAGACTTAAAGTGGGATAAATTCCACGAGGACAAAGGCAAACACACCAAGTTTCAGTCCCTATAGATTGGACCATTCACGGTGCAATAAAATCTTGGCCAACACACTTATTGTCTTCAATCACTTGACAGGAAGAACGATTCTCTCCCTATCAATGGCCAAGACTTAAAATAATTTTCAATCAAGATTTGGGATTGTGCCCTACATTGTGTACATAATATTTTCTTTTGTTGTTTGTTTGAGTTTTTTTTTGGTTTTCGTTATGTGAATAAGTGTTGTGTGTGAACATGTTGTGGCTTCTAAGTATGTGTGTGGCTGAAATGTAAAGAGTCTTGTGATACTTCCAAATTTGGCTAGTCTTCAACTCATCTTCCTTTTGTTGGTTACATCTTTTGGCCAATAAAGTTCTGATGAAAAATATGATTCGTCCGTAAGGAAAGTTTTGGTCCAACCATGAACCATGTCTAGTACAGAAACCTCATGCCTATACTCGGTCTTTATGTTTTGTTGTCTTCAAGCTTATCTAACTAGTAGAAACAGAGAAGGGGAAAAATCTAAACAAGTAAACCTAAATCAGAGGTCTCTATATGCTTCTATGAAGTAAAAACCTCTCCTGCTCTTAAATTGAGTGTAATAAATAAGCATCAATGCACAATTCTCTTTAAAATAAATAAATACAAGGTGAAAGAAGAGAAAGGCTTCCTACATAGGGAGGTGAACCAAGCAACTCCGCCAGGGTACTATCTAGGCTCAGTGGAAGCTCAACAATGTTTGTGTTCCTACGTGATTCTGTCGGGGTATTTTCTAGGCTTGCTGGCAGTGGAGCAATACTAGAGATGAAAAATTATACTCTGAAAATCTTGAGATCATGAGCTATGCTACCCTTCCAGACTCTAAATATTATGATTTTGCTTAATCTTATGTTGTATTCAACCGAGAAGGTATACAGGGGTCCATGTCTATTCGTGGGGTAAGTGGGAAGGAAAATAATCTGCATTATGAATCAATACTCCTTGAAGAACCAAGGCCCTGCACAGAAGAAGTTAAACAAGATAGAGAAGTTGGAGTTCAACCAACGTGTCGCCAAGTGTTGTAGCTGCTACAACACCCTCCAAAATTTTGGCTTACACTCAATTTTGGAGCCTTCCTTATCCTGAACATTGTTGTTGCAAACATTAGAGCTTAGTTCATGAGCTTCCTTGTAGTGTTTTGTTCCCTTTTGCATGTTGGGTTAACTGTTGTATTTTGGCATGTTTGGCTATCATGAAATATTTGCAAGCCTATTGTGATGGTTTCAAAGGTCTATCTTTCTGTATATGATTTGATCTAACTGTGTAAACATCTGTCGCACCCATACACAAAATCCTAAGCACTGTCGCACAAGTGTCGTCACTGTCGTCTCAAAGTCTATCTTAAGTTCCGCACTTGTCGCATCTTATCATAAAGTAGTAACATGGAGGGGAAGGATTTGTTCACATGTTTCGATGATCTATGTTATCGTGTCATCAAAGTATTTTGAGTGTGTGATCATAGTCAAGGTTCATCACTTATCTCACCGATCCCACACTTAGCCATTTTTGGAAACACTTCCTGACTAAGCAACCTAGCCTCTCCAAGTCCCTCCTGAACTACAAAGTCTGAGCCCTCTAGCTGTGGCCTTTATGCTTGGTAGTGAGAAATGTCCAATTCTTGTCTCTCAGGACTGTTGCAATGCGCATTTTTTGTTCCCAAGCTCCGATCTTGACCTCCATAATTACGCATTCTTGTCCTCCAACCTAACTTAAATTGCACACTTCGCATCCTCAAGCCTTAAGCTCATACCCTGAGTCCTTGAATTGCGTAACTGCATATAATCCTAACCACCCTTGACTCCCAAAACTATGCAGTTGGTTTCCCTAGTGTCCATTCTCTCACCTTGATCCCACTGGATCTAGAAAATGCGCAGTCTTGTCCTCCAGGCCTGCTTGAATTGCGCACTACGTAGTCTCAGTGATGTTGAAGGTGCTAGACCCACCAACATGTCAGGGGATATCCCCGGTAAGAAGTCCCAATTAGACCTCAGACCATTTAGTGTAGGAGAACCAATAGTGGTTCATATGGTAATTCCTTGACCGTGATTCTGCGCAGAGGAAAGTAAGATAAATCTGTTGGTAGAAAGGGTGTGACATATGCAGTGAGCCAAGGAAGGTGCATGCGAGGTTATAACACACAGGGGTTGAGATGAGTGCGCCCCTTGGAAACTTGTGACAACACAGAGCTAAGAAGGGAACACACGAGAAAAGATGCATCACAACATGGAAGGCAAGTTAGCTAGCAATCCAAAGTGATGGTTTAACCAACAACAAATTTAAGAAAGATTCATACATATATACACATAAATCTATACATGCATGCATAAAAAAACATATACATATATCGTTTAGAGTAAACCAAATAACATAGAATACAATACGACATATGCATGAAACGTGGTGGCCCTTGTTATATTAAGAAGTGTAAGTTCCAGTCATATAATACATCCATGTCTAACCACCAGTTCTGATAGTGAAACTTTACATCCGCAACTGCCTGCTCCTCCAAAGAGATGTTCTAGCTCTACGCAGTGGAGAAGCCAAGGTTCATTACAATAATGTCCAAGCTTCCTCTAAGATAGTCTTATCAGAAGCTTTGCTGACCAAAAAGCCCTTACAATGAGT
Organism: Pinus tabuliformis; assembly: GCA_031772625.1. Classification (NCBI taxonomy): domain Eukaryota; kingdom Viridiplantae; phylum Streptophyta; class Pinopsida; order Pinales; family Pinaceae; genus Pinus; species Pinus tabuliformis. Next base: position 952,656,777 of record CM062820.1, read on the forward strand.
TATGAGGGACTATTTATAGAAAAGGGTGGGGTGACCTTTGACATTCCCCTTTGTGACAGGTCATCTACCCTCATGACTCTTCATCTACTCTATGACTGTTACATCCAACTATCGACACTTGACTTACACTTGACAAGACGTTACATTACAATGCACATGTACACATGTGAGACAAAATGGCTTGAGCAAGCCATGATAGACATCACTATGACTTAGACAATTGTTGGAAGACTAACTCTTCAACATCTTCATTATGGTTGACAGTAGCGTACTGATGCCAAGACCGGTAGTCCGTGATGGTGTCTATGTGCTCCAAGGTGACATCTTTCTGGAACTTGACTCTTGCCTCCATAGCATCTAGGTACACTGCTCGAGCTCCTCTGTCTAACTCGTCTGAAAGCATGCACATCATTAACCAACAACATACTTGTGCATGATGTCTACACTGATGGGTAAGTCTGGGCTGGTGGAAATGTGCATCAACTTGTTAAAGTACGAGTGAAGCTCTAGTCGGACATGTGCCTTTGTCTTCACTTGGGTGAGAGTCCCAATAGATGGGATCGCATGTGCGCGCACCAAAACATCCATACTATTGAATACACGTGCATGGGAAGCTTGTATACTAGTGATGAGCTACGACAGCTCTTCATATTTCTGTATCTGACTCCTGATACGTGCCTTTAGCTCGACCACTCTAGGCTTCATCATATTAGGCAAGTGAAGTGGGGCTCCCTTGTATCTCATCATCCATGTTTGCATGTAATCAACAACATCATGCACATTCGCCAAGATACGTGCTCTTCTAACACATCGCTGTTGCTACCCGTTGAGAGGAACGACTGCCTTGTGCATGATACCAAACTTGGAATACAATGCCTGCATGACTATGTCAAGGGACAACACTTCATCTAGTACTGGCTTCTTCAGTTCTGCTCATGCGGATGCTGTAACCAACTCTCCTCCTTGCTTGGCTGTCTGTATTTCCTTAGCCATTCGCTCATTCTCAGCTATCAAAAAGTGAACACTTGAGCTAGTGGCTTCGTCATACACTCTGGTAGCATCGGCCAAGGCTGCAAGATGTTTGTGCATGTCAGACATGATCACTCTTTTTTCAACTTGTGCAGGAGACGTATGATCATCTAGAGTCGAAACTCTGCGAGACTACACAACTTTATGTTAAGAATCGTCAAATGAGATGTTGTGCATCTATCCTTCCGGCCGATCTCCAAGGATCTCAGTGTCTCCTTAGTCACTTGGGACTTACTCATCTTCTAGATGTGGTAAAGATGGTGCATCGACCTCTTGGTGGTGAGACATGAGGTCGATGTCCTGCTCTAACTCCTACTGCTCCATATCCGTATCCATCCGTTCAAGCGATCGCTCTTTCTCATGAGAGAAGTCCTGCTCTTGGGATGGTTCACCCTGCTCGCCTGACGCCAAGTGTTTTGAATAATCCACTACCTATACAGGCACTGTTTCATCTGTCTACACATGTTGCGCCCCCTGCTATACCTATTGCTGCTGCGCTTCCCTCTCTAGTTTGTGCAGCTCTTGTTCCTTCTGAAGTTGCTCCTTCAACTCATGCAACTCCTTCTCTGTTTCTTCCATCCTTCATTTCTCCCTCTACCTTTGAACGATTCTCTTGTTGCACTGTTGCCTCTTAGCCTCTATAGCCATAGTTGCTTTCTCCACAAGTGGATCTGATTGGAACTATGGCAGCTTTTCTCTTCCTCCATGTGATCAACAATCTTTCTCTTGCCCTTGTCACGCACTAGTATGTTCACCTCTACTGCTACTGCTGCTTCTATTGCTCTCTGGGATGCTGCTTCACGTTGCTTTGCTAACCATTCCACAACGAAGTTGACCTATTCATTGGGTCTAGAGAAACTATAGCAATATCTCCATGGGTCCTCCTCTGCCCAATGAAATGCCCCGTGGATCTAGTTGAACGGTACTCTCGTGCAGTGATCTTTCACAAGATAATGTGGGTCATACGGATTGTAACTTCGGAGTTCGAATGGGTACTTCTTCATCTATTCTGCTTCAACATCCGCTTGCTTGAAACTCCAAATCTCGTATAACCCAATCCGCAATGGAAGAGTGGGCTAATGCACCTTCTTCTTCTGATGAAGTCTAGTTGTCAATGCTACCGAGATGTGAAATGATACTTCCTACATGATGAGTATGTCTAGGGAAAAATTCGGTAGAGCATGTAGAGGCTTCTTCGCGCTATACATATGTATGAAGGTGCTGGAAAATGAGGCATACCAATTAGATATGTCTATTAATTCCTCCATTGCTACCTTCAACATGTAGGGTGGATCCTATTCGAATATCATCTTGTAAATCAGGGTGACAAAATGATCGGACAACCGTGTGATAACTCCTCTGAAGCTGCATTTGGACAACAACTTACAATAAGTGTTTACAACAGTCTCCATCGGTGACCATGCCCACTTCAAGCCTGGGAACTCCTTTCGGGCACAGATTGAATCCAAGATGTAGGTAGACATGTAGATTTTTGCTTGCATACCTTTGGGCAGATTTCGAGCCCTCGTTACCTGTTCCTTCATCTTATGAGCCAACATATTGGACCAGTTTCATGGTTTGCCCTCTTTGGCCAGTTGGTACAATGTGATCACCCAACTCCGTGGGAAGGTTTCCATTTATTGGCCATATAATCGACATGAAAATATGAGCAAGTATTGATACACCTTCTGCAGTATCTTCATCTTGTAGATTTGGTTGGGTGTCATCCTAAATCTAGCTAGCTCTTTTACCCAGTTCTTCAAAATGTCTCTGAAGTTAGCATTGATGCTGGGTAAGCTGAAGGGAGTCTGCATGATGGTTACGAGCTCCGACATCTGATACATCTCATCATAATACTGTGCCCAGAAGGTTGCAATCTTCATCCCGCTGACACTGCTCAAAGTCATCATCTCAGGATTAGTTTGCGAGACAATCAAGTGTATCATGTCAGATCATGGGAACAATGAGTATCTGCATGCAATTTGGTACAAGATAACCTGTGAATGTTCACGTAGCGGTCTTCGAGGTTTTCCCCAAATGTGCCTATAAATGCATCATTGACCTCTTGCCATTTCAGTTTGATGTCCTTGTCTAGAATCAGCTTGGTATCTTCATAGATCGGTAGACTTGCAGACACTCGCTCAACTGCTGCTCCTGTTTCACTTCCATCAGTGTCCTTTGATCCTTATCTCTTGGAGGCCATTGATCCTGAACTGTAAATAGGCGGATGAACACATGCTAGATCTGGAGACAAAGTGATATGCATGGCAAGAAACCTATGAGCGAAAACTAAATCAAATTGGAGGAACGACATAACACATACCTAGGGATTGATAGGAAAAGATTGTGCAATTTCTTATGGGAGGCTAAGTGATTGGCTTCCAGAACTATGCAAAAGGGAGTCTGGGCTATTTGGGGAGGCTGACTGGTTGTTGGATTTACACAATGCGCAATCTAGGCTGACTGTTGGAATTGTGCAATGCACAATTCCAACTGGCAATGAATGGAGGCTCAGTGACTGTATTGCACAATTTTCTAGGCCAACAATCACTGTCCCTCAGAATTGCATAGAGCAAGGCTGGAGGATAGTCACTGGGCAGAAATGCACATTTTTGGAGAGGAAGACAGAGCCTTCCTTCTCCAGATTGCACAATGTTGTCTCGGTGAGGTAGAATCCGAGCCAAGGCTGCCCAGACCCACCAATGGGAAACTGAAAGCAAATGTGAAAGTGAATATATGGCGATAATGAGTGTAAGCAAAAGTGATTGATCATGCATGCAAAAATTGAATGAAAGATTTCGAAAACATAACAACATGCATGTGGGTGAATCGAGTTGCCAAATCAGAGACCATTCGTGCAAAACAGTTTCATGCATGTGACAGCAGTGAGATAGTAATGAAAACTAAAACGGTTGCAGTACAAGCTAGTATGCATGTAAACGATAGCAAGCGTTCAAATAAATCAAATAAGTCAAGCAAACAACACTCACACAAGCGAAAACACAAAAAGCGACAGAAATGTTGAAAAAGACAAGTTGAGACCACTTACCCGTGAATAACTGAGCCGGATGTGTTGAAGAGTCCTGGATGTGCTGTGGGACATTAGAGATCCAAGATAAATGTGAAAGAATGAGCTTTGATGTGTCAAATAAACAAGTTTGGGTTCATGACGCAGATGCCACAAATCTAGGAAAAAGTGACACTTGGAGGAAAGATTTTAAAATGATCTTTGCATGTAACCTCTAGTTGCTAAAAATAGCTCCCTAAATCAAGGGATGATTTTTGCATGTTTCCTTTTGCTATTTCAGGAAAAAGCAAGCCATGCATGCAAGTCAAGTTTCCTTGGTGCCGGGTGGAACTGGTCAACCCAATTGCACATGCAAGAGGCTGCTCAACTGTTGGGAGAAAATGTGCATTTCTGGATGGGAGCTGGGATGAATGCCCAGAAAATTTGTGCAATTTTTGGGAAGAACAACTGACTACTACCCATGATTTCACAACTTTTGGGCTGAGCAGCCCTGCTGGGAAGAATTGCACAATTTTCTAGATGAAGCTTGACTGGCAGAATTGCACAATTCTCGAGCCCAGCAGGCTGCCAGATTGAATTGCACAATTTCTAGAGGGAAGGCTAGTTGCCCTCTAGAATTACGCAATTTCTTGAGGGAGCTACTCAGCCTGCAGTTGGACCAAGTCCGGGAGAACAACCTGTGAGGGGAGTGCATCAAGCTCTGATAAATAGGCTTCCTTTCTGCAAGAAAACCACTGGAGCTTCTATACTTGACGAAGCAAGACATGCTGCTGTTAAAAATTGGTAGGGAGGCTCCAAAACGAAGCTAAGGAAAAATTTTGGAGGGTGTTTGTAGCCGCTACAACACTTGGCAACACACTGGTAGAACTCAAGCTCTCTGAATGGACCTTGTTCGTGAAAAACAAGCCTAACACCTCCAGGAGTGTTGTTCAATTCTTAGTTCGTTTTGGTTTCACACTAGCCTGATTGTAAGATGTAGCATCTGCCAAACTCTTGGTCGATTGACACACATTCCAAGCCAAGGAAACACAATTGTTTAGATTGGGGTTGAGGGGTATATTGGTGCACAAGCAATACAATTGTTAGAGTCTTAGTTTCATCTATGGTGTTGCTCTACTGCCAATAGACCTAGATAGTAACCCGACGAAGTCACGCAAGAACACAAGCATCGCTTTGCTACCAACGAGCCTGGTCAATGCCCTGACAGAGTTACTTGCATCACCTCTCTGTGTAGGAAGCCTTTCTCTTCTTTTGCCTTATTCATTTTTCAATTTTTTCATTTTTACAACTGTGCATATCACTTATTCATTTCAGAGGTAGAAGAGGGATCCCGATTTATTGAGAGCAGAAGAGGTTGTTCCTTTAGAGAAGTAGTTTATTATATACCTCTGACGTGCTTGTTAAGGTTTCCCCCATCACCTTACTCTACTTTACTGAGATGACAAAGGTTAAACAAAAAACAACCGACTAGAGTAGGTGACACTAATTAGTGCGTAGGTGTTGTGTTTTCACCATGATTCACTTCGAACAATACATATTTTCCTTTGACGTATCATGGACTAACGATAACAAGTTTGTCATACAGAGGTAGGATGACAAATAACCAAGTAGTGATAGTAGTACAAGGAACCTTGTACTTTACCCAACCTGTCTCAAGAGTCATACATGGTTACATGCGAAACTAACCTACGAACAACAAGAAAGTAACAACAAAGCAAAGCAGAAGCATAAGTAAATGCAAAGATAGTAAGCAAACAAGAAAACAAATAAACAAGCAAGCAAAGAAAGTACACAAACAAGCAAGAAAAGAAAGTAAGCAAACAAGCATGCAAGAAAACAAACTGAAAGAAAAAACTACTCCTACTCCTAAGCTAACAGTGCATGGGCCTGATCACGTGAAGTGATATTTCCAAAGCATCCATTGGCACATTGGTTGACCCATGTTGGTGAAGGCTTGGTTCATGAGCAACCCAATTGTGCGAACCAGTAAACAAGAAAGATATAACAATGAAGACAAACACACTTCATGTCTAAAAGTGCCCACATGACATAAGTGAGTGTAAGTACATGAAAAGTAGTCCGTGGAATTATCATGGTGCTCTGTGACACTGCGTGCAGTTGTGAAGCATACACACATTCTTGGCTATGACATGCAAGCAAACGAAAGAAACAAAGACAACTTGTGTCGTACATGCATGCTTGCAATGTAAGATTCTTCCAACGCATGAGCGATGGGATTGTGCAGTTCGAGTGGAGGAAGCATGATCTGTGTGTGAGATTGATCTTTGATGCATACAGATGAGTGATGAGGAACCTTGGGTGATTGAATAATTTCCTGATCGAAAGTGAAACTAAACCCACGAGAGCCAGGGCCTAACATAACCATCAGCTTGGGTTGAAGTGCCTCGACAGTCTTGGGTGTTTCAACTTCATCGTTATATAGATCATCATAAACCGGTGGCTTCAAAAAATCAACTGCGATAGAATCATGATCGTGATTGAATATGGGAGTAATGGATCACGAGAGACACGATAAGAAAAATCAATGATTTCGTCGGCATCCTCATGATCTGATGAATCAAATAGAGGGGTAGATGAGAAGTGAACAAATCCATCCGCTATGTTTCTGGAAAAGGCAAATGAAAAACCAAGTGGATTTTCAATGAATAACTTATCCTCTCCATTTTCAGATGATGGACTGACATCCGATGTGTCCTGCGAGTGATCAAAAATGGGTTCATATGTAGATAAAGTACATATGTGAAATCATGGATGGCATGTTCACCAAAGATGTCAAGGAAGAACGGAGGAGTCTTAGACGAAAGGGAGTCATCCTTCACCGAGTGTTGATGCTCAAGCTCCCAATGATACTCTTCACGATTGACAACGCATGTTGGTTGTGCGACACCAACTCTGTTAGTGGCTTGTTCCTCATTCAAAACAAGTGTAGAGTCCGAAATGGAAGAACACAAGACAACATCATTCAAAGGATTAACCAAGTACGAAGATGGAGGTTTTGGAACAAAATGCATTTGAAAACTCGATGGACTCACAACCAAATCTACGCAAAAATTAAGCGAAGTGATTTTGGGAGGATGTGATAGCTGAACAAATCTGTGAGCATGATCTCTTGCATCACTCAGCGGTGGTGGAGCTGTTTGATGAGGGGGCGATGGACAATCACTTGTGACAGTGACCATATCTGTCTGTGATTGTGCAGCTCCATCACTGAAGAATACTAAGTGAGGCTTGATTTCAAACTTCTTCTTGGGATGAGTAGATTTCTTAATGCAGTACTCAAATCAGTCCTAAAGATAGAAAAATTTCATCTGGCTCTTCGGAGCTTGATACTGCAACTCACAAAAGCACTGCCAAAAATCCATAGGCGATTCATGCGGATCCTTCTGTTGTTGTAATAGTTTTTGGTCAAGATGTTCTGGATCAAAATGATAGAAAGTGTCTTCAATGAGATCACAGAAGTGGTCAAGTGAGTGCACGTTGTTAGCCTATAGGCTGCATAACCATCAATGTGGGGATTCACGAAGTGTGTATGCAAGCAACAAACTGATTTGTTCGTAAGAAAATCCATCTTCCTCATGAAGCATGGGAAGAAAGTCATGTAAGAACTCAGGTTATATCACTTTTCCTTCACCATCATATGTGTAAGTAGACAAGAGATCGAAAAAATCCCTCGTGATGGTAACAAATTTGTGATTCGAAAAACATCATGGAGGGAGAAGAGTGCAAGAATCCATGATAGATATGCAAAGGTTCAAAACAAGATGAGAGGACACAGCTTGTCATCTGGCCCTCCTTCTAGCACCAGAAATGTTGATGGTGCTGGACCCGCCAACATGTCAGGGGATCTCCTGTGTAAGAAGTCCTAATTATACCTCAGACTGTTTGGTGTAGGAGTCCTAGCATTGGGTTGTACAGAAATGCCTTGACCGCGATTCCGCATAGAGGCAAGTAAAATAACTTTGTTGGTAGCAAGGGTGTGACATATGTAGTGAGCCAAGGAAGGTGCATGAGAGGTTCTAACACATGGGGGTTGAGATGAGTGTGCCCCTTGGAAACCTGTGATAGCGCAGAGTTAAGAAGGGAACACATGAGCAAAGATGCATCACAACATGGAAGGAAAGTTAGCTAGCAATCCAAAGTGAAGGTTAAACCAACATCACATTTCAGAAAGTTCCAAACATACATACATAGAACATTATACATGCATGCGTAAGAAAACATATACATATATCATTTAGAGTAAACCAATAACATAGAATACAATACGACATACACATGAAACGTGCTGGCTCTTGTTATATTAAGAAGTGTAAGTTCAAGTCATACAATACATCCATGTCTAACCGCTAGTTTTGACAACGGAACTTTACATCCACAACTCCCTGCTCCTCCAAAGAGATGTACTAGCTCTGCGCAATGGAGAAGCCAAGGCTCATTACAATACTATCCAAGATTTCTCTAAGATAGTCCTATCAGAAGCTTGGCTGACCAAAAAGCCCTTACAATGAGTTATGAGGGACTGTTTATAGAAAAAGGTGGGATGACCCTTGACATTCCCCTTTGTGACAGTTCATCTACCCTCATGACTCTTCATCTACTCTATGACTGTTACATCCAACTATCAACACTTGAATGACACTTGACAAGACACTACATTACAATGCACATGTACCCATGTGAGACAAAATGGCTTGAGCAAGCCATGCTAGACATCACTATGACTCAGACATCTATTGGAAGACCAACTCTTCGACATCTTCATTGTGGTTGAAAGTAGTGTACTGATGCCAAGACCGGTAGTCCACGATGGTGTCTGTGTGCTCCAAGGTGACATCTTTCTGGAACCTGACTCTTACCTCCATAACATTCGGGTACATTGCTCGAGCTCCTCTGTCCAACTCATCTAAAAGCATGCACATCATTGTCTTCAATGTGGCTGGACCAACAACATACTTATGCATGATGTCTGCACTGATGGGTAAGTCTAGGTTGGTGGCAATGCGCATCAACTCGTCAAATTACGAGTGAAGCTCTAGTCAGACCTGTGCCTTTGTCTTCACCTGGATGAGAGTCCTAATAGATGGGATCACATGTGCATGCACCACAACATCCATACTATTGGATACACGTGCATGGGAAGCCTGTATACTAGTGATGAGCTGCGGGAGCTCTTCATAGTTCCGGATCTGACTCCGGATATGTGCCTTTGCTCGACCGCTCTGGGCTTCATCATCTTAGGAAAGTGAAGCGGGGATCCCTTGTATCTCATCGTCCATGTTTGCATGTAATCAAAACATCATGCACGTTCGCCAAGATATGTGCTCTTCTAACACATCACTGCTGCCACTCGTTGATATGGACAACTGCCTTATGCACGGTACCAAACTTGGAATACAACGCCCGCATGACTATGTCAAGGGACAACACTTCATCTAGTATTTCCTTCTTCAGTTCTACTATGGTGGATGTTGTAGTCAACTCTCCTCCTTTCTTAGTTGTCTATAGTTCCTTAGCCATTCACTCATTCTCAACAATCAGAAAGTGAACACTTGATCTAGTGGCTTTGTCATACACTTTAGTAGCATCAGCCAAGGTTTTTGGATGTTTGCACACGTCAGACATGATCACTCGTTCCTCAACCTGCATAGGAGATGTATGATCATCCAGAGTTGACACTCTGCGAGACTGCACAGCTAATCTCGAAGGATCTCAGTGTCTCCTTGATCACTTGGGACTTGCTCATCTTCTGGATGTGGTGAAGTTGGTGGGTCGACCTCTTGGTGTGAGGCATGAGGTTGAGTCCTGCTCTAACTCCTACTGCTCCATGTCTGTATGCATCCGTTCAAGGACTCACTCTATCTCCTGAGTGAAGTCCTGATCCAACAATGGTTCACCCTGCTCGTCTGATGCCAGCTGTTTTGATGAATCCACTACCTGTACAAGCATTGCTTCATTCGTCTGCACATGTTATGCCCCCTGATGTACCTATTTCTTCTGCGCTTCCCTCTCCAGTTTGCACAGCTCTTGTTCCTTTCGGAGTTGCTCCTTCAACTCATGAAACTCCCTCTCTGTTTTATCCATCCTTCGTTTCTCCCTCTGCCTTTGTGCAATTTTCTTGTCACACTGTTGCCCCTTGGCCTCTATACCCATAACTTCTTTCTCCACAAGTGGATCTGCTCGAAACTTGTAGCTTTGCTCTTCCTCCATGTGATTGAAAATCTTTCTCTTTCCCTATTCGTGCATTGGTATGTTCACCTCTAAAGCTGTTGCTGCTTCTAGTGCTCTCCAGGATGTTGCTTCAGGTTGCTTCACTAACCATTCCACAACAAAGCTGACCTATTCATTGGGTCTGGAGAAAGTGTAGCAATATCTCCATGGGTCCTCCTCTGCCCAATGAAATGCCCCGTGGATCCAGTTGAACTATACTCTCGCGCAATGATCTTTCACAAGATAATGTGGGTCATACAGATTGTAACTTCGGAGGTCGAATGGGTACTTCTTCATTTGTTTTGCTTCGACATCCACTTGCTTGAAACTCTGGATCTCTTATAACCCAATCCGTAATGGAAGAGCAGGCCAAGGCACCTTCTTCCGATTTGTCTAACTGTCAATCCTGTCTAGATGTGATATGCTACTTCCTACATGACGAGAATGAAGGTGCCAGACGGTGAGGGCATACCAATTAGCTATGCACTATACATACGTATGAAGGTGTCGGATGGTGAGGAATACCAATCAACTATGTCTATTGGTGCCTCCATTTCTACCTTCGACATGCAAGGTAGATCCTATGCGAATATCATCTTGTAAACCGGGGTGACAAAATGATCAGACAACCATGTGATAACTCCTCTGAAGCTTCATTCAGACAAAAACTTATAATAAGTGTTCACAACAGTCTCCACTGGTGACCATGCCCACTTCAAGCCCGGGAACTCCTGTCGAGCACAAATTGCATCCAAGATGTAGGCGGACATGTAGATTTATTCTTGCATACCTTTGTGTGGCTATCGAGCCCTCGTTACCTGTTCCTTTAGCTGAGGAGCCAACATACCGGACTAGTTACATGGTTTTCCCTCTCTGGCAAGTTAGTCCACTGCGATCACCCAACTCTGTCGGAAGGTTTCCGTGCTTTCTTGGACATATAGTCAACATGCAAATATGACCAAGTACTGATATGCCTTCTGCAGTATCTTCGCCTTGTAGATCTGGTTGGATGTTATCCTGAAACTAGCTGGCTCCTTTACCCAATTATTCAAAATGTCTATGGAGTTGGCATTGCTGTTGGGTAAGTTGAAGGGAGTCTCCATGATGGTTACGGGCTCTGACATCTGATACATCTCATAATAATCCTGTGACCATATGGTTACAATCTTCGTCCCATTGAAACTGCTCAAAGTCATTGTCTCAAGATCAGTGTGTGAGACGATCCAGTGTATCATGTCCGTGCATGGGAATGCGAGGTATTTGCATGAAATCTGGTACAATCTAGACGGTGAATGTTCATGTACACCTAACGGTCTTCAAGGTATTCCCTAAATGTGACTATAAATGCATCATTGACCTCTTGCCATTTCAGTTTGATGTCCTTGTCTAGAATCAACTTGGTATCTTCATAAATTGGTAGACTCGTGGGCACTCGCTCAACTTCTGCTCCAGTTGATGTCTGGGGAGGTTGAGTGGATGCTAGATTTGCGCAATGCACAATCCAAGCTGACTGTTGATTGCTGGAATTGCACAATGCGCAATTCCAACTAGCAATGTCTGCAGGCTCAGTGATTGCGTTGCGCAATTTTCTAGGCCAGGAGTCACTGTCCCTCATAATTGCACAAAGAAATCCTAGAGGATAGTCACTGGGAAGAAATGTGCATTTCTGGAGAGGAAGATAGAGCCTTCCTTCTCCCACTTTGCAATGCTGTCTCAGTGAGGCAAAGTCCGGGCCAAGGCTGCCCAGACCCGCCGACGGGCAACTGAAAGCAAATTTGAAAATGAATGCATGGTGATAATGAGTGTAAGTATAAGTGATTGATCATGCATGCAAACATTGAATGCAAGATTCAAAAAATAGAACAACATGCATGTGGGTGAAGCGAGTTGCCGAATTGACGACCGTTCGTGCAAAACAGTTTCATGCATGTGACAACAGTGAGATAGTAACGAAAACTGAAACGGTGCTAGTACAAGCTAGTATGCATGTAAATGACAACAAGCATTCAAAGAAATCAAGAAAACAACACTCACACAAGTGAAAACACAAAAAGTGATAGAAATGCTGAAAAAGACAAGTTGAGACCACTTACCCGTGAATAACTGAGTCAGATGTGTCAAAGAGTCCTGGATGTGCTGTGGGATGTCAGAGCTCCAAGATCGATGTGAAAGAATGAGATATGATGCATCAAATAAATAAGTTTGGGCTCATGACATGCATGCCACAAATCTAGGAAGAAGCTACACTTGGAGGAAAGATTCTAAAATGATCTTTGCATGTAACCTCCAGCTGCTAAAAATATCTCCATGAATCAAGGGATGATTTTTTCATGTTTCCTTTTTCTATTCCGGGAAAAAGAAAGCCATGCATGCAAGTCAAATTTCCTTGGTCATGGGTCGAACTGGTCAACCCAACTGCACATGTAAGAGGCTACTCAAATGCTGGGAGAAAATGCACATTTCTGGATGGGAGCTAGGCTAACTGCCTAAGAGATTTGTGCAATTTCTGGGCAGAGCAGTTGAATGCTGCTTAGGACTGCACAAATTTTAGGCTCAACAGCCCTGCTAGGAAGAATTTTGCAATTTTCTGGATGAAGCTTGATTGACAGAATTGCAAAATTCTCGAGCCCAACAGGCTGCCAGACTGAATTGCACAATTTCTGGAGGGAAGGCTAGTTTCCCTCCAAAATTGCGCAATTTTTGAGGGAGCTGCTTAGCCTGCAACTAGACCAAGTCTGGGAGAACAACTTGTGAGGGGAGTGCATCAAGTTCTGATAGATAGGCTGCCTTTTTGCAAGAAAATCACTGGAGCTTGTGTACTTGAGGAAGCAAGACATGCTGCTGCGAAAGATTGGTAGGGAGGCTCCAAAATGAAGCTAAGGAAAAATTTTGGAGGGTGGTTGTAGCCGCTACAACAAGAGCTCAAGGTTTTCCCCTAGCTGTTGGAACTACACACTATGTAGTCACTGTGTCCCTCTTCCTAGCCTGTCACTTGTTCCAAGCTCAATTGATGGATGGAAATGCATCATCTTAGAATAGCGAGTTTTCAGATTGATGTCGTCTAGTCATGAGTGAATTGGAGGAACAGGTACCCTATCATGTCATGGAAAGATGATGGAGAAGGAGAATGAGGGAAGCATGCCTAAAGACTTTCTTGTAGCTGAATAGTCAATTTGATCAATCAAGAGAAAGCGAAGGGACACTAGATTGTGACCACCATCCAAGAATGAAGGTCATTGAAGATTCTGCATCACCAAGCCATGCGAAGGTGAAGAGAAAACATATCCAAGAAGACATCCAATACTTAATAGAAATAGTGACTTGACATTGCCACATCATTGAGAATTCCATGTCAGCAGTGTCATGTCATGTCATGTCATGAGTGGTCATATGCCACATCACTATTGTGGGTCATCTATATTGTATTCAAATGTATTGTAAAGTGGAAGTCCAAAGGACACACATGGAATGTAAAGAGTCATGTAAGTTGAAAAGTCATAGGAAGTCAAACAATCATGAGGGTAGTCAAAGAGTCACCCTTGGTTATATATACTCCCTCATTGTATGAGCAAAGGAATTTTCACCTTGGCTCCTCCTGTAAGGCATTAGAGAGATCAACTATTTCTTTGAGGAGGAAGGAGTGGCTCCAATGCTCCACTTCTGGGGCTAGTGATGTACATTGTAAACACGTGTCTTGGAATTTTTACTTAATAACAGAATCCTTCAAGGCCAACATGTTATTCATGCATGCACTATGAATGTTTGTAAGTATTCTGTGGATGTTTGTATTTCATGTTTGCTTTCATATGTGCTAATATAGTTGAATTATTTTGGTTGTTTTAATACTTATCTTATTGAGAATGTGCTATAATGGTTGCTATTGCTGTCCCATCCTTGTGTACTATTCCGTTGGATATTAAACTTGTCTTTATTTATTTGTTGGTTATAACAACTGTTACATCTGTTGTGGACTATTCCGCTGGATGTTAGACAAACCCTTTTGGTTCATGTGTGTCTCTTCTTGGGTAGTACTATTACCTCTCACTTAGAGGCTCACTTTTCTTCCCCCCTCTGCAGTAGAATAACCTTGACACAGTTGCCACTGAACACTCACCAAGCACACCTTATTTCTTTTTGAATATACCATTGCATCACTCTCTCTTACTGACAGTTATAGCCAAGGCAAATATTTAAGAATTTGGCAACCTGACCTTTATACCTGATGGTCATCCTACACCAAATTGTGTGAGGTCTAATTGGGACTTCACATTGGGGAGATCCTGTGAATGTTTGCGGGTCCAACACCATTAACATGACCTAATATATTTTATTACAACTAATTTCAGAGGGCATTAGACCTTCTTGATGATTCTCAAATAAGTTGCATAGCTCTTTGTTCAAATCTGCATTCATGACTTGTAGATTTCATGTTCACTATGTGTTTAACGAAATGATTGTCATGGCCAGACCTAGTTAGGTCAAGTCCTTGTTTAAGTTTTATGTTATAGGATTTTTCCTAGTGTCATTTATCATTTCTGAAAGTTCTATCAAGTTCTGGGCGGAGGTTTGGATACTAGCCTTGAAAAAGTGGCTCAGATCTCGGGGTCACATGCACAAAACTGGGTAATTTAGACTGCAGTCGCTGGGAGGAAGGGTCACCCATGCAACTGGAGAGTTATAGTCATTGGATTTCCTTGTTATGCAAGTGAGTGGGAGTCTAAATCACAAAAAGGTCAAGTTGGCTCAGAGTTTCGACACCTGGAGTGGTGGATTATCTCCAGTGGGTCATGTATCTCTTGACGAAGGTCAATAAAGTTTTGGTTGGTCGTTTCTACTTCCTTAACTATACCGAGGGAGTTTATTCATTTCATAGTATCCCTCCGCTTATGTTTTCCCCGACAGGCTGATGAAAGTGGGTAAATATGGGAGGTGGCATTACATTTATAATATGAAATATGATGGGAGGACCAAAGTCTAGAGTCTTTTAGAGATATGGGGTCAACTAAGTCTCCCTTGAGAAGGTAAAGAGTTGTTGCAATTTGACGATAAATATTTTCCACTAATAACCTTAAAATTTCCTCCTACAGGATGATGAGTATGGTTTTCCACTACTAACCCTAAAATATCCTCATATGATATTTACAAGCTCCAAGACAACTTCAAGGGAAGGTTATCCACTACAACTCTTCCGGGTGTTTACAAGAGATTATCTAACCAAGAATAACACAAAGAGAATGCATCCTCACCACTAAATATGCACATTTTCACTTAATACATTCAACAAATAAATCCCCAAGCCTTAGAAAAACCACTTACTCAAGAAATCCTTGCTCATCCATAAACCCTAGCCATGAATCATCAAGAAATTGCAAAAAACATCCACAAATCATCTCCACAATTAGGTGCATTAATCTTTCATTTATATCACAAAATCCAAGATAGAGGAACTCTAACAAATTTCAAAACTTATAGACTTGGAAAGGGATTTCTCCCGCATTCCAACAATGTGAAAATGATAAGTTCATCTCTAATTAGAGGAGATGCTCAACTCCCTTATACATTAAAATATTTTTTCTTAAGAAAAATCCCTAATTTGTCCTATGGAGAGGAAAAAGGCACTCTTATATGATTAATTACCTCTAGAATTAAAAAATAGGGGATTTTCAAGCCACATGTACACCAATACACATCAAAAATAAACCAAAGAGAGTGACACTTCCTCAAATGGGGGAACGAATGGATTCCATGTGTAGTATCTAACCTCCAAAGGCCAATAAACAAAGTAAACTTCTCAAATCAATGCTCCATTGGTCTTTCCAAAGTGGGGACACAAGCTCCTGAGGAGTAAGTCTTGTTCTTAAGAGATGGAACGTTGACTGTAAAGGGACCATTGGCTTCCAAATGCCCTCCAAATGCTTGTGTGTTCCCATGATGATACACCTCATTAATAGTTATCACCCTCTCAATATCAACTTTTAATGTGCAAATATTGACCTTTAAAGACCTCCATGAAACATTTAAACAAGACGTAAGGTCTCCATTCAAGGTGATCATCATGGGTTCTAAGATGTAGTGTATAACTTCCAAATTACTCCAAGAGATGTTCCATGCAAATCTTCCAAAGGCCTCCATGAGATGTGCTATCCAAATCTTCCAAAGGCCTCCAAGAAATGTGTCATGAAAATATTCCAACATTCCCTTCATATTTGGACAAGTGAAGATTTATATCTTGAAGGGGTATAATCCTATATGCCATACAAATACTTTTTTATTACAACATAAATAGTTTATCTTGATATTTTGTATTATAGGCCACTCCCTCTAAATCTATGTCATGTTATAAAATACAATATTCCTCAAACAAAGGCCAACCTTAGGTTTTCTGCGCGTGCACACACACATCGACTCCAATTATAAAGAAGAACATATATGCATGCATATGTATATGTGTATATGCATGTGTATGTGCACACACACATATCACAACATCCTTTATCCTTTTTATAGGCGTGCTTCATACTAATTGTTGGTTGTTATACTTTGTTGGAGTAATCTCTTACCAACTTGAGTTGCAACTTATATGTGCTAATGCAATCTTCAAACTAAACACTATTCATAGAATGTAGGAAACAAATTGCTTATGGATTCTTAACACTAGTGCTATTAATTTCACGTAACAATTACACCTTTTTCTATTACAAAATCTAGTATATATGTTCACCATTCCTTTTTGACCATGGATAACTATCCAGATAGTGCCTCCATTATCAAAGCTCTAGCTTGTACATATCCATCTCAATACAAATAATGTACTCATTTCTTCCTAGTCAACCTCTGGTTATATGTACATAAGGGAGAAACGTCATACCAAAAATTTGATCGAGACAAAAAATGACCACAAATAATTTATAACAAGAAATTCATTCTATATATTTTAGGAAACAAATAATTCCTTAGAACCATCACTTCCAAACTTTTAGGAGATGATATGAAGCACTTCAATAGATTTTAGAGGCAATTGTAGGAAATAATATGTGAGAATGAGAACACCTCTATGGCAGAAAATACTTGGCATCAAATTGGAAAAATATTAGAAATTCAATCCTAATGGAAACAAGTCACCGTTCTCAGGAAAAAAATGTTGTTTTAGAGCTTAGAGCATCATGATCATCCATATCTTGGTGATTTATGTCTCCTTATTTTGGAATTTTTATTTACTATTTCTCCCATAGATGTGGTAGAACATTTGCAACTTTTAAATATCTTTTTTTTTTTTTTTATTATATACTTTCCATTTAATTTTTCTATAGCTAATGTAACATGCTCTTCACCAAAGAAACAAAAAAAAAACATACTCCTTTCTTCCTAGCATTAGTAAAAAGGAAATTCCAAGTCAATAAGAAGCTTCATGAAGTTAAGCACACTAACTGCACTTATTATGATAACTTGTTTACAATTCCCATCAATAAATCTCTTTTTCAACATCTATACCTTTCCTTTAATCAATCACCTCCCATATGATTTAAGAATCTATTGATGGTGCTGGACCTACCAACATTCAGGGGATCTCCCTGATATGAAGTCCCAATCATACCTCACACTGTTTGGTGTAGGAGTCCCATCTGGTATAAAGGCCTAGTTGCCAAATCCTTAAATATTTTCCTTGACTCTAATTGTCAGCACAAGAGAGTGATGCAATGGTATCTTCGAAAAGAAAGGGAAGTGTGCCTGGTGAGTGTGCAGTGCAACTGTGTCAAGGTTCTTCTATTGCAAAGGGGGAGAGAAAAGTGAGCCTCTAAGTGAGACATAATAGTACCACCTAGGAAGAGACACACATGAACCAGAGGGACCTATTGAACATCCAGTGGAATAGTCCATAACGAATGTGACAGTTGTTACAACCGATAAACAAGGAAAGATCTATCTAACATCCAATGAAATAGTCCAAAATAGATGTGACGATCATTATAACCAATAAAAAGGGAAATATCTATCTAGTATCCTGTAGAATAGTCCACAAGGATGGGACAACGATAACAACCATTACATCACATTCTCAACAATATAAGAACTAAAATAACCAAAATAGTTCAACTATCATAGTACATGTGAAAGAAAACATGAAATACAAACATCCACATAATAGTCTTACAAATATTCATAGTTCATGAATGAAGAACGTGCTGGCCTTAAAAGGCTTCTATTACTAAGAAAAAGTTCCAAGACACATATTTACATTAGACATAACTAGCCCTAGTAGTGGGACATTGGAGCCACTCCTTGCTCCTCAAAGAACCAGCTGGTCTCTCTAATGCCTTGCGGGAGGAGCCAAGGTGAAAAAGTCCTTTTCTCATAAAATGAGGGGGGTATATATAAACAAGGGGTGATGCTTCCCCTTTGTGACTCTTTGACTACCCTCATGAATGTTCAACTTCCTATAACTTTTCAAATTACATGAATCTTCATATTCATGTGTGTCCTTTGGACTTCCACTTTACAATACATTTGATTACAATATACATGGTCAACACTAGTAATGTGGCATATGACAATTCATAACACAAATTGACATGACACTGCTGACATGGACTGCCTTGATGATGTGGCAATGTCAAGTCATTGTTGCTTTTGAGTGATAAATGTGTTCTTGGATATGCTTTCTCTTCTCCTCCACATAGCTTGGTGATGCAGAGTCTTCCATGATCTTCGGTCTTGGAAGGTGGTTGTAAACTTGTGTCCATTTTCTTTCTCTTGATAGGTCCATTCATAAGTTTAGCTACAAGTGAGTCTTTAGGCATGCTTCCCTCCTTCTCCATCTTCATCATCTTTCCATGACTTGATTGTGTACCTTCTCCTGCAATTCACTCATGACGGGATGACATCAATAAAAAGACTCCCTATTCTAAGATGATGCATTATTATCCATGAACTGAGCCTAGGAATGGTCACAGATTAGGAGGAAGGGCTCAGTGACTGCATATTGAGCAATTATAGCTAACAAGGAGAGAGCTTGATCATTGAGACTGCGTAGAGTGGTCACTGAGGAGAAAAATTGCGCAGTGCTCGCTGAGGGTCAGAATTGCGTAGTTCAAACAAGCAGTGGCTGCTGCAGGATGAGGCCATAGGATGGAAGACTACACAATTTTAAGAGGCAAGGGGGGACTGGGAAACAGAGAGTCCTGAAGAGAAACTATGCACAATTTCTGGGGGTAGTGAGCTTCGGTTGAGGGAAGAGCACCATAGGAAGCATCTGCTCAGTTTTGGAGGCCAAGGGAGGCTAGGCTCTCTACACATTGCGCAACTCGAATAGACAAGGGAAAATCTTGAGGTTGAAGGTGCGAAGTGCACAATTCAAGGCAGGATGGGAGGCATAACTATGTAATTATGGGGGTAAAGGGAGGCTTCTAGACTCTGGAATTGTGTAGAATCACAGCCCTGGAGGATAGTGACTGCGCTACGTAGTTATAGGTAGCAAGGTCACATCAATGAGGGCTGAGACTGAACAATGAGCAGCTCAGTCAAGGCCTGGTTGGGAATATTTTCCAAAAATGGCTAAGTGTGAGAGGGAGATGGACTCGTGATGAACCTGAATAGTGATCACACACTTAGCATACTTGACGACATGATAATGTAGGTCATTGGAACAAATGAACAAATCATTCCCCTCTATGTGATTGTCTCATGACAAGATGCGACAAGTGCAACACTTAAGATATATTTTGGGATAAACGTGATGACACTTGTGTGACAACACTCAAGAATTTGTGCATGAGTGCGATAAATGTTTACATGGTTAGGAAAATTCATTTGCACAAGGAACACCCTTCAAAACCACCAAAAAAGGCTCGCAAACATTACATAACAGTCAAACATGTCTAAATATGATAGTTAATCCAACAAGCAAAAGGGGGAAAAGAAGTTTGAGAAATCTCATGGAATGAGCTTTAGTGTTTGCAACAATCAAGGAAAGATCAAGGAAGGCTCCTAAATTTGAGTGCAAGCTAAAATTTTGGAGGGTGTTGCAGCAACTACAACACTTGGTGACACACTGGTTGAATTCCAACTTCTCTGTCTTGGTTAGTTTCTTTTGTGCAGGGCCTTGGTTCCTCAAGGAGTATTGATTCATCGTGTATATCATTTTGGCCTTCCCACTTACCCCATGGGAAAACAATGTTCCATCTATACCTTAGTTGAACACAACATAAGATTCAAGG
This sequence comes from Pinus tabuliformis, assembly GCA_031772625.1. Classification (NCBI taxonomy): domain Eukaryota; kingdom Viridiplantae; phylum Streptophyta; class Pinopsida; order Pinales; family Pinaceae; genus Pinus; species Pinus tabuliformis. The sequence continues at coordinate 952,677,276 of CM062820.1, forward strand.
TAATCACAATATTTCGAGTTGGGAAGGGCAGTTTAGTCCATGAGCTTAAGATTTTCAGAGTATAGTTTTTCATCTCTAGTTTTGCTCTGTTGTCAGTAGGCCTAGACAATACCCGAAGGAGTCACGCAAGAACAAAAACATTTCTCCTCTACCAGCGAGCCTGGAAAGTACCCCAACATAGTTTCTTTCTTCACCTTTCTGCATAGGAATCCTTTCTCTTCTTTCGACTTTATTTATTTATTTAAAGAGAAATGTGTATCAAAACTTATATATTTTAGGGTAGAAGAGGGATCCCGACTTATTGAGAGAAGAAGAGGTTTTTCCTTCATAGAAGCATATAAATACCTTTGATTTAGGTTTGCTCATTTAGATTTTTCCCTTCCCTGTTTCTACTAATTGGATAATCTTGAGAACACTAGAAGAAAAAACGAGTATAGGCATGAGGTTTCTAGACTAGCAATGGGTTCATGTTTGGACCAAAACTCTCCTAACAGATGAATCGTATTTTTGTCAGAACTTCATTAGCCAAAAGATGTAGCCAACACAAGGAAGACAGACAAAATGCTAGCCAAGTGTTGCAGTGTCACAATACTCTTTAGACTTCATCCCCACACACTTAGAAGCCACAACACAATTAGACACAACACTTATTTACATGACAAAAAAAACACAAAATTCAAGCAAAGAAACAAATGACAAACAACAAAAGACTATGTACATAGTGTGGGGCGCAACCCCAAATCTTCATTGAAAATATTGTTTTAATTCTTGGCCATTGATAGGGAGAGATTCAATCTTCCCGTCAAGTGATTAAAGGTGATATGTGTGCTAGCCAAGCTTCTCGCGTACTGTGTATGGTCCAATCCATAGGGATTGTAACTTAGTGTGTTTGCCTTTATCCTCACAGGATTTAACTCATTTTAATACTAAGTCACCCAGATTAAAGCTATTTTTCCCTGCAAACTTTATATCAAACCGCCTCTTGATACGACCTTGGTGAAGTAAATTTTTTTCTTTAGCTTTCAAGCTTTCTTCTGTAGCTTGTGCAAAGTGTCCATCCTACGCTGAACTAAAATACATGGCTTGCCTTGGGATTCTTAGGACAATTGGAGAGCGGACAAGTAGATGTTCGGCAAGAGTATGGCTTCTTTTCCGTACACCAGGAAGTAAGGGGAGGTGTTCAGATAAGGTTTAGGTATGAATCGGTCAACCCATAAGGCATTCACCAAAGCAGAGTGCGAGTTTCATTGTTCAGAGAATATGGTATTTTTGATGATACAGATGAGGTTCTTATTCATGGATTCAACAAGACCATTCCCTTGTAGATAATAATTAGCTGAATGTTTCAATATAATACCATTTTCTAATGCAAAATCATAAAGTCTCAACGATGAAAAATATGTTGCATTGTAAAAAACAAGTGACGTAGGAACGCTGAACCTAAAGATGATGTTATGTTGCAGAAAGTTGATGACTTCCTGATTATTCACCTGTTTTAGCAGAAATGTCTCCGTCCACTGCGTGAAATAGTCTGTAGAAGTGAGGATATAGCGGTGTTTCTTCGATGAGTGTGGGAAAATTTCCCCAATGATATCTAAGCCTCGATGTTGAAAAGGTTCTTCCACTACAATGGGCTGCATTGGGGCTGCTGATTTATGATTTCTATCGGCACACCTTTGACAGATCAGACACTTGTGGGCATAAGCATGAGCACCTTTGAATAATGTAGGCAAGTAAAAGTTGGCACGCATAATCTTATGTGCTGTAATGTTTCCTGCGAAGTGTCCCCCAACTAGTCCATAGTGGAGATCACATAATACCTTTTCTGAATCGTGTGCCTCCAAAAACTTGAGAAGTAATCCATTGTGGTGCTTCTTGAACAACACCCCATGCACCAACTGATATGATAATGGTTTAAGTTGGAGTGCCCTCTTCTACCTTGTAGATAAGTGAGAGGGAATTATTCCATGCTCGAGGTATTGGCGCACATTCGTATACTAAGAGTCTATGTTGGTAGTGGGGTTGGCTTGCTTAACGTTGTACATTTCAATCTCCTGCTCCATCCTATGAACTCTTCTTCTTCCTCTTTTGTGTTTATTACCTCTGCTGCTAATTAGCAAAGTACATGACCCTTAATTATGTGAACTTGATTGATGTCTAGATGATACTCCTATAACCCGCTCATCCAGTTAGCCCTCCTTTCACCTAGCTCTTGATGAACAAGTAGTGATTTGACTACTGGGTGTGGAACAAAGATAACACAACCGTTCTTTAATAGATAGGGTCTGAAGTGCTTTATCGCCTTGTATACTGCATAAGCCTGATTTTCCATGGCATAGTAATTGAGATTTGGTCCTTGCAGACTTGCACTCATGAAGGAGATAGGCCGTTCATTGTTCAACTCATCCTTTTGAGTGAGTACAACAACTAGATAGGTGTCAGAAGAAACAATGTATATCAAGAAGTCTTTATCAAAGTCGGGGATGTATATGTTAGAAAATTATATATTACGGAGCAATGGAACACATAAAATATTGCAGAAATATAAACACAGAAAACACATAAAACAAGAGAGACACAGATATACATGGTTCACCCAGTTTGGGCTACGTCCACCCCGAATAGCCAGTCCTTCCTTTCTATTATCCAGCAAAATGAAGAGACACAACCTACAACAGATCCGGTGTAATATTCTCTATTTTTTCTCTCCACACTCTCACCTCTCTGTTTCTCGCTCGGAGAGTACACATATATTACACAGACTCAATACAAATGCCCTCATACAAAGAGAGGGGTTGCCTTCTAGGGAAAAAAACCCTAAACTAAACATAAGTTCTACCGTCAGATCATCCGCATAAGGAACAACCCAGATTGACTAGAAATTACTATACTTTTACAAGGCAATTTTACATCTGTTTTTAGCTTCGGGGGCGCTGCCCCCGAGCCCTCACCGGGGGACTGCTGGCCCCCGGACCCCCCAGCTGGGGGGGATCGGCCTCCCCAGACCCCCGCAGGGGGGACAAGTCCCCCCCGCACCCCCTCGCGTGGAGGGGTGTACAAACTTCCTGGGGTATACATCCAGCTGAAACAAATACCTCTGAACAATCATGCTCCACATCCAACAATCTCCCACTTGGAGAATGATTGTAGCAACTCCATCGCTGCTTCATTTGCTGGAAAATGACTCCTCTTTGGACCTGGCTGTTTCTCATCTTCATCATCATCCTTGAAGACCAATTGAAACTGAGCATATTCTCAGTTTCTCCCTGGTTACAACTTTTGTTAGCATATCTGCAGGATTTTGGCTAGTGTGTATCTTTTCCAGCTTCAACTCTCCATCTTCCAACACTGATCGTATGAAATGGTACTTGAGTTGTATGTGTTTAGTCCTGGAATGAAATGCTGAGTTCTTTGCAAGATGAATGGCACTTTGGCTATCACTGTATAACGTGCCCATATCATGCTCCTTACCCAATTCACCCATAAACCTTTGCAACCAAATCATTTCTTTACTGGCCTCTGTAGCAGCAACATACTCTGCTTTTGTTGTTGAAAGTGCAACAACACTTTGGATTTTTGAAACCCAATTGACAACTGTTCCACCAACAATAAATACATATCCTGTAGTGCTCCTCTTGTTATCTCTGTCACCTGCCATATCTGCATCAACATATCCCTGTAGAAAAATGTTTGAACCACCAAAGCATAATGCTTGATTTGTGGTACCTTTCAAATATCTGAGAATCCATTTCATTGCCATCCAATGTTCCTTTCCTGGATTTTTCATGTACCTGCTTACAACTCCCACTGCATGTGCAATATCAGGCCTTGTGCAGACCATTGCATACATTAAGCTTCCAACTACTGATGCATATGGAACTTTAGACATATAATCCATGTCTTCTTGGGTCTTTGGGCACATTTCCTTACTAAGTTTGAAATGGATAGAAAAAGGTGTACTAACTGGTTTTGCATTGTGCATATTAAATCTTTTCAACACCTTTTGTATGTACTCATTCTGAGACAACGTTAATTTACGATTTTTCCTATCTCTAGTTATTCTCATACGAAGGATTTGTTTTGCAGCTCCCAAATCCTTCATTGCAAATGAATTTGCCAATTTTCTTTTGAGCACATTTATTTCCTGCATGTTAGACCCTGCAACAAGCATATCATCTACATACAATAACAATATAATATAGCTGCCATCATTTTGCTTTTTCAGATAAACACAATGATCAAAGTGACATCTAGTATAACCTTGTTCAGACATAAACTTGTCAAATTTTAGATAGCACTGCCTTGGAGCCTGTGTTAAGCCATACAAGCTCTTCTTCAACCTGCACACTAGTTTCTCCTTCCCTTTCACTTCATATCCTTGTGGCTGCTACATATATATCTCTTCCTCCAAATCCCCATGGAGAAAGGTTGTCTTTACATCTAACTGCTCAAGATGCAAATCTTCAACTGTTACTAGACTTAAAATAGTTCTGATTTAAGTCATTTTAACAATAGGAAAAAATATTTCATCGAAATAAATACCTTTCTTCTGTGCAAACCCCTTCACCACAAGTCTAGCTTTGTACCTTTGTTTTCCTCCATCTTCTTCCTTCAACTTGTAAACCCATTTATTCTTCAATGTAGTTTTTCCTGCAGGCAACTTGACTAAGTCCCAAGTCTAGTTATGCATTAAGGAGTCCATCTCTTCTTCCATGGCTACCTCCCACTTCTTCCTGTTTTCAACCTGCATTGCTTCTTCATAACATTCGGGTTCACCAGAATCAATCAACAATAAATAATATAATGAAGGAGAGTATCATTCAGGGGGTCTACTTATCCTGGTAGATCTTCTAACACCACTTTCAGGTGTTTGGGGTGCCTGTTGTTGTTGTGGTGGTTGCTGTTGTTGTGGTTGTTGATTATTATTATTTTCAAGCACCTTTACTTTTTTAGTGATTTCATCAATAACTGCATATTCCTTGTTTTTCTTTTCTGTTCCTTTTCCTGCAACTGATTCTTATACAAGACCTTTTCATTGAATATTACATCTCTGCTCCTAATGATTTTGTGATTTTCGTAATCATACAAGCGATAACCAAAATCATTAACACCATATCCAATAAAGGTACATTTCTTTGACTTTGCCTCAAGCTTTGTTCTATTTTCTTTATCAATATGGACAAAGGCCTCACAACCAAAAGGCTTTAAAAAAGAGTATTTTACCTTTTTACCTGTCCATGCTTCCTTTGGAACACCACCATCCAAGGAACTTGAAGGCCCTCTATTTATTAGATAAATAGCAGTATCTACAGCATCTTCCCAAAACTGCACGCTCCATGATTGTTCTGTTCATCCTTTCTGACACACCATTTTCTTGTGGTGTTCTTGGAACTGTCTTCTCTCTGCGAATTCCTTGATTTGAATAATACCTATCAAACTATTTGCTGCAATATTCTCTTCCATTGTTTGATCTAAGATACTTCAATTTCTTTCTTGTCTCAATGTCAGCCAAAGCTTTCCATTTCTTGAAAGTATCAAATACATCAGATTTATTCTTAATACAATAAATCCAAGTTTTTTTAGTTGATTCATTAATAAAAGTAACATAATAACGAGAGCCACCGAGAGATGATACCTGAGCAGGTCCCCATACATCTGTATGCACAAGCTCTAATTTTTCGCTCTTCTTTTCTTTCCCAACTTTGAGAAATATGACTCTCTTTTGTTTTCCATAAATGCAATTCTCACAGAAGTCCAAATCAACATTCTTCAAACCCGGCAACAAATTCCTTGAGTGAAGAATCTTGATCCCCTTTTCACTCATGTGTCCGAGCCTATGATGCCATAATGCTGCATCCGCTCCTTTGGAAGTTAAAGCATTAACAGAGTTAGAAATACCATTGCATAAATACAATGTACCAACCTTTTCACCTTTTGCTATTACCAGGGATCCTTTGGTGACCTTCCAAGCTTTATTAGTGAAAGTTGTCACACAACCTTCACCGCCTAACTGCCCTGTTGAAATCAGATTTTTCTTCAGATCTGGAACATTCCTTACTTCCTTTAGTAGCCATTGGTTTCCATTCTGCTATTTTACAAGAACCTTACCCATTCCAACAATTTTACAGGGTTTATCATCACCTAAACGAACTTGTCCAAAATCTCCTTGAACATAGTCATGAAAGTATTTCTTATCAGGTGTGGCATGGAATGAGGCCCCTGAATCTCCCACCCAGGAATCAGTAATATTTTCGAAAGAAAGAATCAAAGCATCTTGTAACACCTCACCTGTCACATTTTCTTCATGATTGTTTTCTTGCGGTGCATCTCCTTATTTTCCCTTCCGAGATCTACAGTCTTTCTTTAGGTGTCCTTTCTTCCACATTTCCAGCACACTATTCCCGATCTGGACTTTGATCTGCCTTTCCTTGATTTACTGCGATATCCTGAGCTCTTTCCTCTTTCCATTTTTCTTCCCCTAGACTCTGCACTCAAAGCATTACCCGATGTCTCACTGGAGCTTTTCCGTCGCATTTCCTCGCTAAGGATAGCATTGACAACATCATCAAACTTTAAAGTACTAGATCCAGACACAGAGTTACTAATGGCCATTACTAAACCATTCCAACTTTCTGGTAATGAGCACAAGAATAACAGAGCTCTAACTTTAGCATCAAAGTTTACCCCTACAGAACATAACTGGCTTGTAATAGTATTAAAATCATTTAAATGGTCTGCAACAGATCCACCTTCCGACATCTTCATATTAAATAACCATTTCATAAGAAATACCTTGTTTGAGGCCGATGGTTTTTCATATAGTTTCTCCAATGCCTTAATCAAACCCTCTATCGTTGTTTCCTTCGAAATGTTGAAGGCGACCGACGCTGCGAGGCACAACCATACTGTTCCGAGTGCCTTTCTATCGAGAAGGTTCCATTCTTCATCTGTCATACCCATCGACATCTTTGTTTTTCTGCCCAATGGTAGGTATAGATCTTCCTGATACAGATAATCTTCCATCTGCATCTTCCACAACGAGAAGTTTTGGTCTTTAAATTTCTCAACCATAAACTTACCATCTTCCGCCATTTCTCCCACTTGAACGAGGAACCCTTCTTTCCTGCGAGTTTATCAGCCAAATAGACCTTCGACTTCGACACCAGTTGTTAGAAAATTATATATACGGAGCGATGGAACACATAAAATATTGTAGAAATATAAACACAGAAAATTCATAAAACAAGAGAGACACAAATATACGTGGTTCACCCAGTTTGGGCTACGTCCACCCCGAACAGCTAGTCCTTCCTTTCTATTATCTAGCAAAATGAAGAGACACAACCTACAGCAGATCCACTGTAATATCCTCTGTTTTTTCTCTCACAGTCTCACCTCTCTGTTTCTTGCTCGGAGAATACACATATATTACACAGACTCAACACAAATGCCCTCATACAAAGAGAGGGGTTGCCTTCTAGGGCAAAAAACCATAAACTAAACATAAGTTCTACCGTCAGATCATCCGCCTAATGAACGGCCCAGATTGACTAGAAATTACTATACTTTTACAAGGCAATTTTACATCTGGTTTTAGCTTTGGGGGCGCTGCCCCCGAGCCCCCGTCGAGGGACCGTTGGCCCCCGGACCCCCCAGCTGGGGGGGATCGCCCCCCTCGGACCCCCGCGGGGGGGACAAGTCCCCCCCGCACCCCCCCGCGTGGAGGGGTGTACAAACTTCTTGGGGTATACATCCGGCTGAAACAAAGACCTCTGAACAATCATGCTCCACATCCAACAATATAATGCGGGTGCTTCTGCTATAGCTTGTTGATATGGGAAAACACATTATTTTCCCTATTATCCCATTTATAAATTGTGTCCTTCTTGATCATCTCCTGTATTGGTTTAACAATCTGGGCATAATCAAAGATGAACTTACGAAGGAAGTTGATCTTTCCCAAGAAAGACTGCATGGATTTCTTGTTCACTGGGTGGGGAATCTGCATGATGGTCATGACCCTGCCCGGGTCTACCTTGATCCCACTTTTAGAAATTATGTGTCATAGGAGGTTACCTTTAGACACTGCAAAGATACTCTTCTTTGGATTCAAGGATATCCCGTATTTACGACATTGCTCAAAAATATTCTTCAAATGGCGCAGGTGATCTGATATCTGTTTGGAGAATACTGTCACATTATCAAGATAGACCACTACGATTTTTCATATAAGCTCGTGAAAGGTGATGTTCATCGCATGTTGGAATGTTGCACCAACATTGACTAGCCCAAATGAAATTCGTCGAAATGTGAACGTGCCCCACTTCGTCCTGAAAGTAGTTTTTAATTTGTCAGGATTTGCCACCAGAACTTGGTTGTATCCTGAGAATCCATCCAACAAAGAAAACATTTCAGCCCCTAATATTGGTTGCAGTATTTTCTCCATGGATGACCCAGGGTAGTTATACTTGTCCGAGGCGCGGTTGAGATTCCAGAAATCTACACACAGGAGGATCTCCCTAGACTTCTTCTTCACAGGAACAAGCTTTGCTACCCACATTGAATGTCACACCTTGTAGATGATCCAAGCATCCAAAAATTTTCTCAAATCCTTTTGTATGAGGGGCTTAAGCGTTGGATAAAATTTCCTCAATTTCTACTGAAATGGCTTGGTGCCTTATTTGATTGGTATTACATGTTGGATGATTCACATGTCATATGTCTTAAGTTCATCGTACGTCCGTGCGAAGACATCACGGTACTATTTGAATAAGCGGATGAAGGCTTGCCACTCTTGTGGTGTGTAGAAAGTACCGAGATTGACAAATTTCAGATCTTTCTCAGTTCCCAAGTTGATTTTCTCATGCGACAATGTGGAACTGTGGGTCTTGGCATTAACAGGCCCCTGAAAATGATTCTACAGATCATACAACTTCTCTAATGAAACCACACCCTTAGGCATTGGCTACATCCTGTAGTGCCTTTTCATGCTCGTCCTCGTCGATCGCTGTGTCCTTAAGTACTTCAACATTCACCATAAAATATAGTATCTGTCGGTCATTATAAAAAACACGTAAGTTAATGTTATTATCTAGGATGGAAGGTTTATACAAAATTTTGATAGAAAATCATTCCCTTAAAGGTGACATCCTAGCAGGAGTGTTTTCCAAGGCATCTGCTGTTGCATTACACATTCTTGGAACTGAAATAATATTTAGATATTGGAAGTGAGAGATGATTTTCCATAATTCTTGTTGATAAAATTTAAGATGAGGTGGCACACAATGTATAGTGTTACATACCTAACGGACCACGATTTCAAAGTCACCTACCACCTTTAGAATGGAAACGTTGAGGTCGATGACCTTTTGTAAGCACAAGACGAGTGCTTCATATTGTGTAGTGTTATTCGTGCACTCAAATTCCAAGCGGCTAGAGATCAAATTTTTTCTTTGATATGGGTCTATTAAAACACAACTAGCTTCAGAGCCTTCCTGCGTCTTGGATTGATCGAAATACATAGTCCACATATCATATCTACAAGGACTGCTGACTGTATTAGTACTAATACTACTACTACTAATTGTACAAAGTTCATTATCACTAGTTGGACATGGAAGGAGATTCTATTGTGTGTCTGGTGGAACTAGGGATGGCTCTGCAAGATCGCACCCCAACTGTGTCTCCAGAAAATAATTGCCAAATAATAGTTTTGTGAAAGCCATTGGCTCATTATGTCCATTGAAGGGAGTCACCATGTGCTTCATGTACCTCTTTGACTCTACCCAGATCTGATTGTTACTTCCCCTTTACAGAAGCCATAGGTGTGACTAGTATGTGGCAAAGTATCCTTGAAGCTTGCTTGACCAGTCTATGATTAGTACACTCTGTATGCTTCCGGAATGTCCACAATCACTAAGTTGATACATTTGTGAACTCATCCGCAGATGATAAATGGATGATGACATACCTGAGTTCACCAATTGCTTAGACATGAGTTATGTCTAGTTGAATAATCTATGCATATGTCTTTTCCCATTTAGCATTGATCTTCTTGGCAACAGATAGTGGCATGACATTCACCGGTGCACCTTAATCAACCAAGCAATTATATACATTGAAATTGAAGATTTTGAATGTTAACAAGAATGCCAGGAAAAGAGTATTTGCATCCATCATGAGTGCATTAATTACATATATGAGAGATTCAGGAGACTTATTAGATCCCTTGCCCGAAGAGGTGGCATTACCTAAAGAGGTTTTCCTAAGTTCCTGTAGAAGGATGTCCCGCTAGCTCGTGATCTTTGTAAGTTTGAACATGGATATGTTTGTACGAACCTTCTTTATATCATCTACAATGTTATAATCCATGGTGGGTAGACTGACCGAGGTGTATGGGGATGGAACTTGGTTTGTGGTTTTCGTAGGGATGGTTCTGTCCTTACTATTGTCAGAAACATTTTTTGTTGAGACTGCTTTCCTAGAATTTCTCTAAGTGTTCTGCGTTGAGTTAGCTGGAGGATTGATTTTCCTTAACATATTTTATTTTAATTTTTGTTTCGGCACCTCAATCATAGTGGTCGACCCTTGGATTCTTAAGTTGTATCAATTTCTCTGCTTCTCAATCGAACCATCACTCAGAGGTTGCTTATTGGAAATACTCTTTTGGGCTACGAGAATGCAATGATACATGTTCACTGCATGCCCAATGCATGGAGCTTCAACAACTACATCAACTTCTTCCTTCTCTTCATTGGGTTAAGCCTGCTCCTCAACCATGTCTGAGTCAAAAAAATGTGTAGCCATTCTGCTCATGAGTTAGTTCCACTATGGGCCCATATTTTTTGAATGGTTCTCATTATGAAACACGTAATACGAATCCACACCAGTTTTCTCAATATTTAGGACAACATTGGAACTCTGCGTAGACTTTGCCGATTGATTGCTGCTGCTACCGGAAGTTGAATTCCTTCTGAGTAGGAACTTGGGAGGCTTGCTGCTCACGGTAGTATCGCTTGTCCTTTGTTTTAGTTTAGCCATTTCAATGGTCAAGGACTTCATGAGATGAGTTAGGATTTCAAGATCATTAAGCTCTTTCTCCTTAGCCTTTCTCACGGAGGCCTGAACATGTGTCCTTGGAGTCTTTTGTTTATTCATCATATGTGATGACACCAATAGAACACAAGTCCTTCTCAATAGTGATAGCCTCTTCGTAATTTTCTGTCAATGTCTGTCTCGCAGTTCGCTTTACAAAATGCACAATATTTGTTGGCAAGGCAGAAGTATTGTAATATATGCTGATCGAGTCATGAGGTTTTGTGTTGTCAGAAAATTTGTTCAATATGCAATTGAACCTCTAATTGAAATCTTTAACTTTTTCCTTCTTCTCCATATTTAGATCACCCAACTCCTTTAATAACATGGCAATGGTCTTGTATTCAATAATTTTTTCAAGAAAGATCTTTTTAAATCCCTTCCAATTCTAGATGGTGTTTGGATGAAGGCTATGGTACCATAAATTTTCTCTACCATCCAAGGTACATGGAAAAAGTATGCATGAAACATCATCATAACGTACCTCAATTTTTGCAGATGTAGGTAAAAGTTGTTTAAGTGATCTTCAACCTTCAGAGTCTTGTCAGGGTCATATTGTTATGGAACCAGCTCAAGAAAAGATAGAAAAGATAGATCAACGCCTTAGAATTCAGCCTCTTCGAGGGGGAAACCTCCTTTACATTACATAAATGAACAATTATTGGATGATTCAAATGACAAAACCTCCTTTCTATATATAGGAGTCTAAGGAGTCACAATATAATCCAGCCGACCTAACAATAATAATATAAAGCCACAAAAATAACAATAGAGGGATTCTATGGGGCACAGAAATAACAATATGGGGGTAATAGGGGCACAACAATATAAATAAGGGTATAACTACAATAGTAATGGGGTAATCACTAGTATTATAGGGACCCAACATGCCCCTCTCCTTCAAAAAAGTGTTGTCCTCAACGCTTGAGTAGTTCTGGATACTTCTGCATAAAATTCTCATCCTCCCATGTGGAATCTTCAGCGGATAAGTTCTTCCACTTGATAAGATACTCTGAAATTGATCGATTTCGTAGCTGTCGAGTTCTTGTTTCTGTGACTGCTTCCGGTTCCAATATAATTTTTCCTTCCTCGTCAAGTTCTGGCAATATTGTTTGAATTGGGAGCTTGTCGCCTATAACCTTCTTTAAACATGAAACATGGAAAACTGGGTGCAATCGAGAAGCTGCAGGAAGCTCCAATTTGTATGCCATAGTACCAATCTTTTGCAACACCTTGTACGGACCATAATACTTTGGTGATAATTTATTATCCTTCTTAGCTTGCTTTAGGGACATTTGCTTATATGGTTGTAGCCGTAGGAATACCCAATCACCTACATCAAAACTTCTTTCACTGCGATGTTGATCTGCCTGTTGTTTCATTCTATTTTGTGCCAACACGAGGTTATCCTTTAAGAGTTGGAGGACTTGTTGTTGATGTTCGATGTGATGTTCCACTGCCTGAACCTTAGAATTTTCTCTTAAATATGATGTGATGGATGGTGGTTGATACCCATAAAGTGCCATAAATGGGGTCATTTTTGTTGCTGTATGGAAGGAAGTGTTATACCACCATTCAGCCAGAGGCAACCATTTGACCCATTGTGTCTGTTTATCAGATACAAAGCAACGAAGATATCCTTCCAAACATTTGTTTACTATCTCAGTTTGCCCATCAGATTGAGGATGATAAGATGAGCTATGAGCTAACTGAGTACCAAGACAAGAAAATAATTCTGTCCAAAAATTTCCAGTGAAAATGGGATCTCTGTCACTTACAATAATCTTTGGGTTTCCATGTAGCTTTTGAACTGTTTCCATAAATGCAGTAGAAACTGTACTGGCTTTAAATGGATGTGATAATGCACAAAAGTGTGCATACTTGGTAAGTCTGTCAACTACCACCATGATGACACTCTTTCCCTCAGACTTGGGTAAACCTGTGATAAAATCCATTGAAACCTCCTCCCAACGTTGGCTTGGAATGGATAAAGGTTGTAATAGACCCGGTGTCTTAATTGTTTCAACTTTATTTTGTTGGCAAACCAAACATTCCGCCACAAACTTTTGAATATCTGATTTAAGGCCATCCCAAAAAAATTCCTTCTTAACCCTGTGGTAAGTTTTTAAAAATCCTGAGTGCCCTCCTAAGGGAGAAGTGTGCAATTCCATAAGAATCTTTTGTTTTAGCTGGGAATTCTTACAGAGGTATAAGCGATCTTTGTACCATAACGAATCATTTTGCCAGCTAAATGTATCAGAAGTACTGGAATCTTGTTGTAGCTTTCGAATAAGTGCCCACACTTCTTCGTCATTCTTCCATTCCTCCCTTGCTTCGTTTATCCAATCTGGTTGGATAATAGAAATGGCACACAACAATGCTTCCACATCCTCATCCTTTCTTGAGAGTGCATCTGCCACCACATTTTGCTTCCCTTTTTTGTAGATGATTTCAAAGTCATAACCCAACATCTTTGTGACCCACTTTTGTTGCTCTTCAGAGGATAATCTTTGTTCTAAAAAGTATTTAAGGCTATCATGATCCGTTTTTACCTTGAAGTGTCTTCCCATTAGGTAGGGTCGCCATTTCTTAAGTGCATGGAGTATTGCCAACATTTCCTTCTCATAAATAGCTTTGCTTAAAAACTTTCCCTTGATTGGACGACTTTCAAAAGCAATGGGTCTTTCATCTTGCATTAGAACAACACCAATTCCATTTCCTGAAGCATCACATTCCACAATAAAGGTTTTTGTGAAGTCCGGTGTAGCTAAGACCGGTGCTTGGCACATTGCCTCTTTAAGATGTTCAAAGGCCTTTGTTGCTTCCGGAGTCCATGAAAATGCATCTTTCTTCAATAATGTTGTTAGAGGTGCTGCTATTCTCCCATAATTCTTAACAAACTTGCGATAATACCCTGTCAACCCAAGAAATCCTCGCAGATGCTTTATGGATGTGGGGATTTTCCATTCCTTAATGGCTTTAATTTTGCTAGGGTCTACCTTAACTCCTTCATGAGATACAATATGACCCAAATATTCCACCTCCTGGACTCCAAAGAAACATTTGGATCTTTTTGCATATAATTGTTTCTCCTCCAATAGTTGTAGCACCCTGTCAACATGTTCAACATGATCCTTCCAAGACTTGCTGTAGATTAGTATATCATCAAAAAATACTAACACAAATTTTCTAAGGAATGGTTTGAAAATTGAATTCATCAAACCTTGAAATGTTGAAGGTGCATTGGTAAGGCCAAAAGGCATGACCAAAAATTCATAATGACCCTCATGAGTTCTAAATGCCGTTTTCGGAATGTCTTCAATCTTCATTCTGATTTGATGATATCCCGAACGAAGATCCAACTTGGTGAAGTAAATTGATCCATGCAATTCATCCAGTAATTCATCAATGACAGGAATGGGGAACTTATCTTTAATAGTGAGCTTGTTGAGCTCCCTATAATCCGGACACATGCGCCATGATCCATCCTTCTTGTGCACCAATACTACTGGAGCTGAGAAAGAACTTTGACTCGGTTGAATTATACCAGCCTCTAGCATTTCTGCAACCATACGTTCAATTTCACTTTTTTGGACATAGGGATATCTGTACGGCCTGATGTTTGGAGGAACACTTCCTGGAATCAGATGAATAGCATGATCATGATCACGCATAGGTGGGAGACCTTTGGGAGTCTCAAATACCTTGGAATGATTGTCCAGGACTTTTTGGAGATCTGGAGAAATAGATGATTCCAATGTGGAAACATCTAGCGAACATAATTGTGCAATTACACCTCTTTGCTCCTTTTTTAGAAGCTTTGTCATGCCATTAGAGCTGATTATCTTTCCTGGTTTCCCTGCAATACCCCTTAATTCAACTTCCTTTCCTTCCATAGAAAATTTGATGAAAAGTTCTTGAAAATTAAAAGCTATTGTACCCAAGGATTGTAGCCATTGGACTCCTAGTACAACATCAGCACCTCCCATTGGAATGGAAAGCATTGGGCTAGTCAATACATATTCTCCCATGGATAGCTTGATATTATGGCACTTTCCAGAGAAATTTATTGTTCCTCCATTTGCAATCATCACTTGACACTCTGGTGCTGGATATAGGAAGCAATTCAATTCTTTTGCTACCCTACAATGAATAAAATTGTGGGTGCTTCCTGAATCAATCAACACTATTACCTTTTTCTTCTTGATTTGTCCTTCTATCTTGATGGTTTGAGGAGTGGTAATTCCCGCCAATGCATTACAAGATATGGTCGGATTTATTTGTTCTTCATCTAGGCTTTGTTCCTGGAGTATATCCTCTTCTTTTGACCTTTCTTGCTCCTTTTCTTCTTCCTCTTCACAATCTATGTAGAATAATTTCTTCTCAGCACACTTATGACCTTTTGTGTATTTGCTATCACAACTGTAACAAAGCCCTTTTGCTCTTTTTTCTTCCAATTGTTGTGGTGTCAACCTTGTAGGTTGTGGAAGACTAGGGGCAACAACACTTCCATCTTTATAGTTGTGAGTGGTATGCTTCCTAGTTGCCATAATTTTGCTTTCCATTTTTCTTGCTAACCTGAATGCCTTCTCTAATGAATCAGGTTCCCAAAGGCGAACATCATGTTGGATATTATCCTTTAAAGACCCTATGAACACATCAATCCTATGCTCCTCTGGAATATCTTTTACCCTTATGTTCAATTTTTGGAACTCCTCAATGTGCTCCATTATTGAACCCTTTTGTTTGAGACTTATCAATTGGCTAAAAAAAGTGTTGCTTTTTGTATCCTCATAATGTGCTATCAATTCTTCCGTAAAAATTGCCCAAGTGATAAATTGTTTACGAGAACAAAGCCATTGATACCATACAAACTGATTTGGTTCCAAATATACAGTTTCCATACGTACCTTTTGTGTGTTTTGCACATTATTGAGATCGAAGAATTGCTCCATCTGTAATATCCATGTGGCGGGATCCTTGCCATCAAACTTCCTCATATCGATTTTTGGAATATGGTGATTCTTCGATCCAACATTAGCATCTATGGAATCATGATTAACATTTCTTTTGTTCTCATCATGAGTTTCCTTTACTACCTTTTCACCATTAGTAAGTATTTCTTGTAGAAAATTTGTCAAATCTGTCTTCAAATCTGCCATGCCTGTCTTCAAATTTGTGTTCAAATCTATCTTCAAATTATCCATCTTAGCTTCCATGCCATTCATCTTAGCTTCCACGCCATTTATCTTAGCTTCTGTTAACTTTTGTGAGCGTGACATTTGTTGCACTTGTTCTTGTAATTTTGATATATCATGTAGCATTTCTTCCTCTTCTTCATGAGTCATGCTAGAGCTTTCAGGTTCCTTACTAGGTGTTTGCATTTTCTTTCCTCGGGGCATCAGTTACTGATAATAATGCTCTACTATGCCCTTTGAATTCCTTCAAAATAAATTTTCAAACCAAGCTTAAGCAAAAATTTAAAAAAATCTACACACCTTTTTTCACTTTGTAGGAGCTCGATATTGCCTCTGATGTATCTCTGTACTTTCCAATCATATAGTTCTGAATTTGTGACCTGTAGTAGCTCTCTATGTCCTCTTTCCAATGCCACCAGTTTGATCCAAATTGGATTCTCCAAGAAAGAGTTATGCACAATCTCCCAAGATGACCTGATTATAGACCTTTCCAGAAGAGCGAACTTGTATGAAGTGCCACGTGTACAATTTTCGATCTTTGGTTCTAAAAAATATATACAAGAAACTACAGTCCGTCCTCTTTCTGTACCTTCTTACGAAATTTCAATCTGATACCCAGAGAGAAAGTTATGACGATTTTCCCTAGGTCACCTGTTTTGAATGTAATTCAGGAGTCTGCAAAAAGACCAACTTCCTCAGATCATATCTCCGTAAATATTGCGCTAAAAGCTCTGAAATTCGGACCCAAAGTTCAACGTGATTTCTTCTCAAATGGGTTTTTTTTGCGACTTCTGAAACGTCACAGAAAAAAAGTTATAGCGAAAATTCCACGATGACCTGTTTGGAGCAGCGAAACCCTAGAATCCAAAGCTCTGATACCAAATGTTATGGAACCAGCTCAAGAAAAGATAGAAAAGATAGATCAACGCCTTAGAATTCAGCCTCTTCGAGGGGGAAACCTCCTTTACATTACATAAATGAACAATTATTGGATGATTCAAATGACAAAACCTCCTTTATATATATAGGAGTCACAATATAATCCAGCCGACCTAACAATAATAATATAAAGCCACAAAAATAACAATAGAGGGATTCTATGGGGCACAAAAATAACAATATGGGGGTAATAGGGGCACAACAATATAAATAAGGGGTATAACTACAATAGTAATGGGGTAATCACTAGTATTATAGGGACCCAACACATACTTTATCGAGAGCTTCTAAGCATGGCTCAACATCTGTGTAGGATACTTGGAAGTACTAGTGGGCCCTGAGTCACCCAGTTTAGATTTTTCTCTGCCATGTCTTCCTCTTCATTGTCCTCCTCTTCCTTTTATGAATATGATGGTTCCTCTTCCTCTTCTTCTCTACCTATCCCACCAAAAGTTGAACCCGAGAGTAAGTGGTTGCCTCTGTTACCTTCTTGAAAGAGTAGATGCTCTTCTTCCCTTTCCATAACGTTTGCTAATTCTTCAAGAGTGGCGAGAACCACTTATTCAATGGATGAGACTACTATTCCTGTGGGGGTGGTCTTGTTCTTCTTTTGAGAATATGGAAGACTGATTACTCCCGAAATCAATCCAACATCTTTTCCAAACTAAAGGGTGATGGGGTGGATGACTTGAAGCTGATCATACGAGATTTCATGTTCAGGCCTGGGCTGAGAAGAGTCACCAACTACAGAAGTACGAGTAGGGGAGATGGAGTGAATGTTGCTGCCTTAACCAGAAGATGGATTAGTTGGGTTGGTGGGTCTATCAGCCATAAAATACTGGGAGCGCTCCTTCTAGCACAAAAAATGTTGACAGTGTTGGACTCGTCAACATTCAGGGGATGTCCCAGATATGAAGTCCCAATCAGACCTAACACCATTTGGTGTAGGAGTCTCATCTGGTAGAAAGGCCTGGTTGCCAAATCCTTAAATATTTTCCTTGACTCTAATTGTCAGCACAAGGGAGTGATGTAATGGCATCTTTGAAAAGCAAGGGGAGTGTGTAGTGAAATTGTGTTGAGGTTATTCTACTACAAAGGGGGAAAGAAAAGTGAGCCTCTAAGTGAGAGGTAATAGTACCACCCAGGAAGAGACACACATGAACCAAAAGGATCTATCCAACATCCATTGGAATATTCCATAGTGGATGCGACAATCGTTACAACCGACAAATAAGGAAAGATCTATCTAACATCCAATGAAATAGTCCACAGTGGATGTGACAATCATTATAACCAATAAAAAAGGGAAATATTTGTATAGTATCATGTGAATAGTCCATAAGGATGGGACAACGATAAAAACCATTACATCACATTCTCGACATGATAAGAACGAAAATAACCAAAATAGTTCAACTATCATAGTACATGTGAAAGCAAACATGAAATACAAACATCCACATAATAGTCTTACAAACATTCATAGTTCATGCATGAAGAATGTGATGGCCTTACAAGGCTTATGTTACTAAGCAAAAGTTCCAAGACACATATTTACATTGTACATTACTAGCCCTAGTAGTGGGACATTGAAGCCACTCCTTGCTCCTCAAAGAACCAACTGGTCTCTCTAATGCCTTGCGAGAGGAGCCAAGGTGAAAAAGTCCTTTTCTCATAAAATGAGGGGGGTATATATAACTAAGGGGTGATGCTTCCCCATTGTGACTCTTTGACTACCCTCATGACTGTTCAACTTTCTATGACTTTTCAACTTACATGAATCTTCATATTCATGTGTATCCTTTGGACTTCCACTTTACAATATTTTTGATTACAATATACATGGTCCACACTAGTGATGTGGTATATGACAATTCATGACACGACTTGACATGATACTGTTGACATGGATTGGCTTGATGATGTGGAAATGTCAAGTCACTGTTCCTGTTAAGTTTTAGATGTGTTCTTGGATATGCTTTCTCTTCTCCTCCGCATAGCTTGGTGATGCAAAGTCTTCCATGATCTTCAGTCTAGGAAGGTGGTTGCAAACTTGCGTCCCTTTGCTTGCTCTTGATAGGTCCATTCATAAGTTTAGCTACAAGTGAGTCTTTAAGCATGCTTCCCTCCTCCTTCTTCTTCTTCATCATCTCACCATGATTTGATAGTGTACCTGCTCCTGCAATTCACTCTTGACGGAACAACATCGATCTAAAAACTCCCTATTCTAAGATGATGCATTATTATCCATGAACTGAGCCCGGGACATGTCACTAACTGGGAGGAAGGGCTTAGTGACTGTCCATTGTGCAGTTCCAACTAATAGGGAGAGAGAGTGATCACTAAGATTGTGCAGAGTGCAGTTGGGGATTGGCTGAGGAAAGCTTTTGCACAGTCCTTACTGAGGAGAAAAATTGCATAGTGCCCACTAAGGGTTAGAATTGCGTAGTTCAAACAAGCAGTGGTTGTTGCAGGATGAGGCCATGGGAGGGTAGATTATGCATTTTTATGAGGCAAGGGGGGACTGGGAAACAAAGAGGTCTAAAGGAAAAATTTGCGTAATTACATGGGGCAACGAGCTTCGGATGGGGGAAGAGCACTGGAGGAAGAATCTGTGTAATTTTGGAGGCCAAGGGAGGTTGGGATCTATGTGATTGTGCATTTCCATTAGGAAAGGGAAAATATTGAGGGTTGAAGGTGCAAAGTGCGTAGTTCAAGGCAGACTGGGAGGCACAACTACACAATTCTGGGGGTTAAGGGAGGCTGTTGGACTCTGGAATTGCACAAAATCACAACCTTGGAAGATAGTGATTGCGTAATATGCAGTTCCAGGCAACAAGGTCACATCATTGAGGGCTATGAATGTGTAGTGCTCAACTCAGCTAGGGCCTAGTGAAGCTAAGTTTCCCGGTTGGGAAGATTTTCTGAAAATGGCTAAGTGAGGGAGGGAGATGGAATCATGATGAACCTAAAAAGTGATCACAAGCTTAACATACTTGAAGACATGACAATGTAGATCATCAGAACAAACAAACAAAGAATTCACCTATGTGTGATTAACTCATGACAAGATGCTACACTTAAGATAGATTTTGGGATGACTGTGATGACACTTGTGCAACAATGGTCAAGACTTTGTGTATGAGTGTGAAAAATGTTTACATGGTTAGGAAAACTCATTTACACAAGGACCGACCTTCGAAACCACCAGAAAAGGCTCACAAACATTACATAATAGTCAAACATGCCCGAATATGACAGTTAATCCAACAAGAAAAAAGGGGAAATTAAATTTGAGAAAGCTCATGGAATGAGCTTCAATATTTGCAACAATCAAGGAAAGACCAATGAAGGCTCCTAAATTTGAGTGCGAGACAAAATTTTGGAGGTTGTTGCAGCAGTGACAACATAATCTAACTATGCCTGCAACAACTCTTCCAAAAGCTTGTTGCATAGGCAATGACCCCATACTCAAAGACAAAGTATTCACTATAACATCCATAATTTTGATTGTATGTGAAATGGAGTTTTTGCCATGTCCTTTGGAAAGTAGTGCCTCCACTCATTCTAGCTACAAAATTCCTTAGTTTTGTTTAAATGACCAAGATCTACTAATCACGTTTTCTCATGAAAAAGTTGTGGACAACACTAGATAATACTTTCCTGTAAGTTTCCCAAGTGAACATGGAAGACTCATACAATTTTATATTTTCTACATTTAATACAGAGTAAATGCACATGTATGGGGGTAGACTAAGTATATTTGCATTATCACCTACCTTCCCAACACTTTAAAAATACTATACCACAAAACCTTGATCTTCTTACCATGCTATTGTAGCCCTTTTTTGCCAAATGAAACTAGATTCTATCTCCCACCTTGAGTGTATTCTCAATTCAGTGTTGATCATGTCATTCCTTGTACTTTTCCTATTACTTATTCAATGTCTCATGTATTTACAAGTGGGTCTACCTAATCTTGTCAATGGAATTTTTATCCTTCCATGCTTTTGTGGTGTCTCCCCTCAATATTCCTTGTTATATATATAAAAAATATAAGGGAAAAGGTGGAAAATATTTAAAGCAAATTTTAAAAGGAGACTCACTAGTAGAAGTGTGGATTACTCTATAATTATAAGAGTAGTGAACATAAACCATTTTTTCCCAAAGTATTTAGATGCTTCTAACCGTAACTCCTCAAAAATTGAACCATTTTAATGTTTTCTACTTATATCTAGCCATTTATCTATGGATAAAAAGTTATAGATACGTTCAACTAGGTTTCCACCTTCTCCCAAAGTGTGGTCCAAAAGGAAATAAGAAATTTGGTATCTCTATATGAGATGATGCTCCTCAATATTCCAAAGTGCATGTAGACCTTTTCAAAGAACATGTTTGTTGCATATTGTCCCTTGAAAATATTTTTACAATGTACACAAATGCACATCTTACTAAACCTATCAACTACCAAAAATACATAGCCATGCCCCTTCTTAATTATAGGAAAAATAACCATGAAATACATGGAGATGTTCTTCGATGGTCTAGTAGGTTGTTGATGCAAGGAAATGTGTTGCATCAAACTAAGGGAGTTTTTCCAAAACTATAAGTCCCAAACATTCCTTTCTTTGTTTGGTATAACAACCTCCTTCGGTATGTTGGGTTAATTACGAAATGAAAAGTACAAGATTTGTGTTGGGGTGACTAAATTCCAAGTCCTAAAACTAACCACAGAATGCAGTCATAATCTAAACATCTAACTAATATTTGAGCATGTAAAGTGAACATAAAATAAATAACCATATTATCCATCAAAATAGAAAGTAGTTTACTATAGAATTAATGGTTAAAGTAATAAAAATTTGACCGATAATAAACTTAGGTTATCCCTAATTTATTGAAAAGAAATCGTTTCATATTCACAATTAAAAACTAATTCAAAGATAATAGAAAAAAATAATATGTATTTCTTCAGAGTAATATACAATGAAAGTAAATCATCTCACAACAATTTCACTACATCAAGCAAGGAATAGTCCCACACCACATGTACCTGATAGTGAATTTCCAAGAAGTGGTCAATGGAGTTCTTAATTAATACTGAGAAAATATTACAATGTTAAACAAAAAGGCCTTTCATAATTCTAATTCATCTTATTTGTGAAAAGAATAGGGAGGGGGATTTATGAGCTTGAGACACTTAGATGAGTATTCATTTTCCCTCCTTGTCTATTAGTTTCCATTATCACTTCATCTTATTATCTCTTAAGAGGATTCAAATCCCTTTTAAGTTTCTTGGTAGACTAGTCAAATGGATAGGCATTCTACTTGAGCATTCTATTGTTCTTCTAGTTATGTCATTTAGGGAATGACCCTGAAGAGGCTTTGATGGCACTATTAATGTCTCTGCTATGAATCAAGGCTCCTACATTTGGGATCCGGGAAAAGGTGTCTTCCATAGTGCGCCCTCTGCGACTTAGTATCTCTTTCAGAGCAGTGAAGGCATGAATTGTGTGGAGGTGTCGTGGTAGGTGAGAATTTACGGGCTTCTAATCCCTTAGTTATTTTTCTGTGCTAGGTAGGGTTGTTGTATATTCCTATTGGATTCCTACAGATCCTTGAAGGTTGGTTTGTCTAGCATGTTTGCTTGCGTTGTCTACAACTAGTGCTGGTGTTTTCTTTTAGGAGGCCTTGGAGTCTGGGAAGAGTACCCTTCCTACGGTTTGATTTTCTGGACACTGAGCTTTGGGACTAGGCCAGTTGGTGGTATTATCATGGGTACCCCGCTTTTAACTCGAAAAGTTGTAGATTTCATACGTAGTCTTGATGGCCTAAGGTATTAATTGAATCTTGGCCAGCTTGGGTTTTTGTATAAAGGAGGGCTAAGATTGTGCAACGCTACAAGAGTTATTGTGTTTTCTTGGAGGCTTGAAAAACACTTCAACAAGGGTTTTCTCCATGACCATGACCTACCTGTAATATTCCTAACCTAGAATATTCCTCAAACCCCAGCAAAAACTCCAACCAAATATGTGCAAATGCCCAGAAGTGATAAAATAACAGCGGAACAACATATAATAATGTAAATCGGAAATATAAGCAGATACACAAGAAATGCAGCGAGAAATGCTAAGCCATTTTATTATACTGAGAAATAAATGAGTACAAGAGGTGATTGGACAGATGGCACCTTGACTTGCACAATGAAAGTGAACAAATACTCTCAGAATGACAAGAATGGCCTCTTTGCGTGGACGTTGCTGCTGTGTTGTTGCTGCTGCTAGAAAATAAATGATGATTTGGGGCTGCTCCCCTCCTCGGAAAACGCTGAAACTATGGATTCGGGCTCTACTCAAGAAACCCAGAAAAACCTAGAAAGCTTTCCTGGAATGGCCTGACACTGATTTGCGTCCCAGCTGTTGGAGAACTGCCGTGCAACTACTGCTCGTGGAAATCGAATGAGGATTTGGGGCTGCTCCCCTCCTCAAAAAAGGATGAAACTTTGGAATCAGACTCTACTCAAGAAACCCAGAAAAACCCAGAAAGCTTTTCTGAAATGGTCGACCCCCGAAAATCACCCCCTTGGGGTTCTGCGCAGTTCCTCAAAGACGCTGATGAAACTGCTGCTGAAATGCTGATGAAACTACTGCTGAAATGCCAATGGAAATACCTTGCTCGAGCAGGCACTCGAAGTCCCCCGGGGCTAAGGGTGAGATCTCCGAACGGAGACACTCAATGCACTAAACAGTGCTACAAACTAGCTAAATAGCTAGCGTGCTCTAAGTCGAAATGACTATCACAAATGCTCATAACTGGAATGATCCCAAATGAGGGGGTTCCTCTCTATTTTACAGCCTCTGCCTCTCACAATCCCTAGGCTCACTTTCTCCTGCGTGATCCCCTTCTTGCCATGTGTTCCTTCCCTCCTGCGCAGTCCCTCCATGTGTCGGCGTGGGCCCCATTTCTACGCCCCCCTTTGGCCCCCCTTGGTTCCCCCTTAAGTCACAACGTTGTGCTACCTAGGAAGTGACTTTTTATTCTAAAGTGAGTTATGTTCCCCCTTCCTCACTTTTTATTTACAAATAACTATAGAAGGAAAAAATCAAACAAAATCAAATATTCCAATTAGCCATAGCTAATTAAGAATATTACACTACCTGTGTGGATTGTGAGGATGCCACCACAACATAATAGAGAGTGTCTAGGACTGGGGGAGCGAAGAATACAGGGTAGGGAGTAGCACAATGAGTAGGACCATGGTGAAATAATTGACCTCCAATGTCAGAGGACCTAGGCAGTGTGATTCAGGGCTTAAGAGAAGAAATGGAGCAACTCAACTGAAACGAACATGATAATCACAATGACACTACCAATTTCATGAATCACATCCAACACAATATGTGGGAAATGCATGATAGAAAGTTCAACCTGTGGCGAGGAAAATGACGTATTCTAGATAATCTCAAGTTTATGGAACATTGATTGGCTCACTTGGAGGGGCATATACATGGAATCTATGGACACCCAAATCCTCTTGGTTCGGACCCAGAACAACTGACTAATGTAAACCCTGGTAATGCATGATGCTTCTTATTGATTATGTTATTTTTTGGGAGTTCTGATAAGTTCTACCTGCAAACTTAGGTAAACCAGTGCCAGTGGTATTTCAGAAAGCTGTCATGTATTTGGGTAAGTTTTCATGCATTTGGGTATGTTTATGTTGGCCAATAAATCTGGTAAGAATGAGGCTAATATATTTTGGAGGAAAGGAAAGATCCAACATGCCAAAATATTTTGATGTAATGTTTTGAACATGAATTAATAGAAAAATTAGATTCACAAAAAAAATAATTTGTAACTAATCTCCCTTAATGACAACTCTTTCTTAAAGCATTCAAATTAGATCATTTTGATTTTTTTTTGGATGTTAAACCCAATTTGATGCTAGAGTAATCGAGATGTATTTCTCAATTTTGATGCAACTCTTAATCTAGTTTCAAACTTAGGAAACAAGGTTTTCGTGCATGGACAATTTATACCAAAATTGTTTTCCTGAATATTTGAATCAAAACATATTGTGTTCTATTTCCTTTAGCATTATTGAGGAATAATTTGAGAGATAACAACAATCACTCGTCAAACCATAATTTGTGATATTTGTTATTTTAATTCATTTCTAGAAAACCATTTCATTGGTTCAAGTACAAAAGGAGGTGGTTTGAGAATATGTCATTAGTATGTCACACTTTAAAGCGTGCATGCAAGTAAAAGTAACTTGCATACTCCAAATAATCTTATTCAAACTTCAATAAGTTTTCACATGTGAAAAAAATTTGAAATAAATGGGGAAAATCTCTAGGAATTTATGTCAATTGAGAAATTGAGACCTCTCATCACTATGATTGGTAAGGGCATGATTGATTTTGACATCGAGCCTAATAAAAAAAAATTGGTACACAAATTTACTTACTAGAGACCCAATTGAGGAATTACCACTGATTTAAATCATAATTACCATTTAACTTTTAAAAATGATTCATATTTTTGAAAAACACAACAATTTGTTCAATACATGCAAAAAGTAAGGAAGTTTGTTTCACATGTGTGAAGAAAAACATTGTAAGAAAGGAATTTGACTTTAAAACTAGGGTCCATTGAGAAAATGGGACCCTACATCACTACTATTCACCATGGGAAGGTTTGATATGGACATTGAGGTCAATCACTTCATTTGGCTAAAGTTAAATTGTTTCAATAACTAAGTGCCTAATTCAGAGTTTTTGATTGATCATTGAATCGCGGGACAAGATATCGATATCGTTTATCCAAGATCATTGACTTGCTAGATTAGTTGTAACAAGCGAAATACTTCAAAGTTGGACCCCAAATTGGGATACCAATCAATATGAGTAAAACAAAAGATGCATTGAAGAACACCTTCAACACAAGGCAAGTCTACATGAATGGTTGGTGATTCCTTTTGTTTTTGTAATACATTAGCTACATTTATGCATTTGATGAATTATTTATTGTGTCCCTTTATAGATAGTGCACTTCGATGATATATTGGTTTATAACTCTGCCTAGTAAGACAATATATTAAATATCATATAAATGTTAGAGACCTCGAAAAGGCCACCCATCCTTGGATAATATGTATCAATAAGTCCAATATTTCTTGGGTACTATGATGATAGATGACCCATAGGGTGAGGCACTTAGTCGAATTCCTCCATGCTCTAGTATTTGTTACAACTATTTCATCACTTCATCTACATCCAAGTGGATTGTCTATATAGTCTGATGCTTGGAAATGAAGATTCAAGAAATAATAGTATCAAATGTTTCACTTCTCTCTTATGTGGAATCCATTTATGATCATGGAACACTTCTTTGTATTCTTGCAAAAGCTCCTATATCTGGTAGTTCTCCTGTTTAACACATCCTTCCAAATACGTGTTTGCAATTATTGATTGATTTCCTTGTTGAATACCTCTTAAGAAGAGTCATACATACTTCTTACTAGAATTGATCAATTTCTTAGTTTAGTTAGCACTTAATAGAGAGATCATGGATTTCCCTTTATGGTTATGTTGATGTCAAAGGACTCCCATCCTTGGTTAGGTAGCACTAGTTTACTCTCCTCATGAATATTGTGTCCCTCATGTACATGTAGGGGATTCTAAACACTACACTGCACACATTTATAACAAATTTAATCACACAATACTTAGTGACCCTGAGCTCTTCATCCTTATCTACCCACCCCAATTAATATGGGTGTGTTATGAAACCAGCTCACAAAAAGATAGAAAAGATAGATCAACGCCTTAGAATTCAGCCTCTTCAAGCGGGCAACCTCCTTTACATTACATAAATGAACAATTCTTGGATGATACAAATGAAAAAACCTCCTTTCTGTATATAGGAGTCTAAGGAGTCACAATATAACCCAGCCGACCTAACAATAATAATATAAATCCACAAAAATGACAATAGAGGGATTCTATGGGGCATAGTAATAACAATATGGGGACAATAGGGGCACAACAATGTTAATAAGGGATACAACTACATAGTAATGGGGTAATCACTAGTATTATAGGGACCTAACATGCCCCTCTCCTTCAAAAAGTGTTGTCCTCAACGCTTGAGTAGTTCTGGATGCTTCTGTATAAAATTCTCATCCTCCCATGTGGAATCTTTAGCGGATAAGTTCTTCCACTTGATGAGATACTCCGAAATTGATCGATTTCGTAGCTGTCAAGTTCTTGTCTCTGTGACTGCTTCCGGTTCCAATATAATTTTTCCTTCCTCGTCAAGTTCTGGCAATATTGTTTGAACTGGGAGCTTGTCGCCTATAACCTTCTTTAAACATGAAACATGGAAAACTGGGTGCATTCGAGAAGCTGCAGGAAGCTCCAATTTGTATGCCATAGTACCAATATTTTGCAACACCTTGTACGGACCATAATACTTTGGTGATAATTTATTATCCTTCTTAGCTTGCTTCAGGGACATTTGTTTATATGGTTGTAGCTGTAGGAATACCCAATCACCTACATCAAAACTTCTTTCGCTGTGATGTTGATCTGCCTGTTGTTTCATTCTATTCTGTGCCAACACGAGGTTATCCTTTAAGAGTTGGAGGACTTGTTGTTGATGTTCGATGTGATGTTCCACTGCTTGAACCTTAGAATTTTCTCTTAAATATGATGTGATGGATCGTGGATAATATCCATAAAGTGCCATAAATGGGGTCATTTTTGTTGCTGTATGGAAGGATGTGTTATACCACCATTCAGCCAGAGGCAACCATTTGACCCATTGCGTTTGTTTATCAGAGACAAAGCAACGAAGATATCCTTCCAAACATTTGTTTACTATCTCAGTTTTCCCATCAGATTGAGGATGATAAGATGAGCTATGAGCTAACTGAGTACCAAGACAAGAAAATAATTCTGTCCAAAAATTTCCAGTGAAGATGGGATCTCTGTCACTTACAATAATCTTTGGATTTCCATGTAGCTTTTGAATTGTTTCCATAAATGCAGTAGAAATTGTACTGGCTTTAAATGGATGTGATAATGCACAAAAGTGTGCATACTTGGTAAGTCTGTCAACTACCACCATGATGACACTCTTTCCCTCAGACTTGGGTAAACCTGTGATAAAATCCATGGAAACCTCCTCCCATCGTTGGCTTGTAAGGGATAAAGGTTGTAATAGACCCGGGGTCTTAATTGTTTCAACTTTATTTTGTTGGCAAACCAAACATTTCGCCACAAACTTTTGAATATCTGATTTAAGGCCATCCCAAAAAAAATTCCTTCTTAACCCTGTGGTAAGTTTTTAAAAATCCTGAGTGCCCTCCTAAGGGAGAAGTGTGCAATTCCATAAGAATATTTTGTTTGAGTTGGGAATTATTACAGAGGTATAAGCGATCTTTGTACCATAACGAATCATTTTGCCAGCTAAATGTATCAAATGTACTGGAATCTTGTTATAACTTTCGAATAAGTGCCCACACTTCTTCATCATTCTTCCATTCCTCCCTTGCTTCGTTTATCCAATCTGGTTGGATAATAGAAATGGTGCACAACAATGCTTCCACATCCTCATCCTTTCTTGAGAGTGCATCTGCCACCACATTTTGCTTCCCTTTTTTGTAGATGATTTCAAAGTCATAACCCAACATCTTTGTGACCCACTTTTGTTGCTCTTCAGAGGATAATCTTTGTTTTAAAAAATATTTAAGGTTATCATGATCCGTTTTTACCTTGAAGTGTCTTCCCATTAGGTAGGGTCACCATTTCTTAAGTGCATGTAGTATTGCCAACATTTCCTTCTCATAAATAGCTTTGTGTAAAAACTTTCCCTTGATTGGACGACTTTCAAAAGCAATGGGTCTTTCATCTTGCATTAAAACAACACCAATTCCATTTCCTGAAGCATCACATTCCACAATAAAGGTTTTTGTGAAGTCCGGTGTAGCTAAGACCGGTGCTTGGCACATTGCCTCTTTAAGATGTTCGAAGGCCTTTGTTGCTTCTGGAGTCCATGAAAATGCATCTTTCTTCAATAATGTTGTTAGAGGTGCTGCTATTCTCCCATAATTCTTAACAAACTTGCGATAATACCCTGTCAACCTGAGAAATCCTCACAGATGCTTTATGGATGTGGGGATTTTCCATTCCTTAATGGCTTTAATCTTTCTAGGGTCTACCTTAACTCCTTCATGAGATACAATATGACCCAGATATTCCACCTCTTGTACTCCAAAGAAACATTTGGATCTTTTTGCATATAATTTTTTATCCTCCAATAGTTGTAGCACCCTCTCAAAATGTTCAACATGATCCTTCCAAGACTTGCTGTAGATTAGTATATCATTAAAAAATACTAACACAAATTTTCTAAGGAAGGGTTTGAAAATGGAATTCATCAAACCTTGAAATATAGAAGGTGCATTGGTAAGGCCAAAAGGCATGACCAAAAATTCATTATGACCCTCATGAGTTCTAAATGCTATTTTCGGAATGTCTTCAGTCTTCATTCTGATTTGATGATATCCTGAACGAAGATCCAACTTGGTGAAGTAAATTGATCCATGCAATTCATCCAGTAATTCATCAATGACAGGGATGGGAAACTTATCTTTAATAGTGAGTTTGTTGAGCTCCCTATACTACTGGAGCAGAGAAAGAACTTTGACTAGGTTGAATTATATCAGCCTCTAGCATTTCTGCAACCATACGTTCAATTTCACTCTTTTGGGCATAGGGATATCTGTACAGCCTGATGTTTGGAGGAACAATTCCTAGAATCAGATGAATAGCATGATCATGATCACGAATAGGTGGGAGACCTTTGGGAGTCTCAAATACCTTGGAATGATTGTCCAAGACTTTTTGGAGATCTGGAGAAATATATGATTCCGATGTGGAAAAATCTAGCAAACATGTGGAAAAATCTAGCAAACATAATTGTGCAATTACACCTCTTTGTTCCTTTTTTAGAAGCTTTGTCATACTGTTAGAGCTGATTATCTTTCCCGGTTTCCCTACAATACCCCTTAATTCAACTTCCCTTCCTTCCGCATAAAATTTCATGAAAAGTTCTTGAAAATTAAAAGATATTTTACCCAAGGATTGTAGCCATTGGACTCCTAGTACAACATTAGCACCTCCCATTGGAATGGAAAGCATTGGGCTAGTCAATACATATTCTCCCATGGATAGCTTGATATTATGGCACTTTCTAGAGAAATTTATTGTTCCTCCATTTGCAACCATCACTTGACACTCTGGTGTTGGATATAGGAAGCAATTCAATTCTTTTGCTACCTTACAATGAATAAAATTGTGGGTACTTCCTGAATCAATCAACACTATTACCTTTTTCTTCTTGATTTGTCCTTCTATCTTGATGGTTTGAGGAGTGGTAATTCCAGCCAATGCATTACAAGATATCGTCAGATTCATTTCTTCTTTATTTAGGCTTTGTTCCTGGAGTATATCCTCTTCTTTTGACCTTTCTTGCTCCTTTTCTTCTTCCTCTTCACAACCTATGTAGAATAATTTCTTCTCAGCACACTTATGACCTTTAGTGTATTTGCTATCACAACTGTAACAAAGCCCTTTTGCTCTTTTTTCTTCCAATGTTGTGGTGTCAACCTTATAGGTTGTGGAAGACTAGGGGCAACAACACTTCCATCTTTATAGTTGTGGGTGGTATGCTTCCTGGTTGCCATAATTTTGCTTTCCATTTTTCTTGCTAACCTGAATGCCTTCTCTAATGAATCAGGTTCCCAAAGGCGAACATCATGTTGGATATTATCCTTTAAAGTCCCTATGAACACATCAATCCTATGCTCCTTTGGAATATTTTTTACCCTTATGTTCAATTTTTGGAACTCCTCAATGTGCTCCATTATTGAACCCTTTTGTTTGAGACTTATCAATTGGATAAAAAAAGTGTTGCTTTTTGTATCCTCATAATGTGCTGTCAATTCTTCCATAAAAATTGCCCAAATGATAATTTGTTTATGAGATAAAAGCCATTGATACCATACAAACTGATTTAGTTCCAAATATAAAGTTGCAATACGTATCTTTTGTGTGTTTTGCACATTATTGAGATCAAAAATTTGCTCCATCTGTAATATCCATGTTGCTGGATCCTTGCCATCAAACTTCCTCATATCGATTTTTGGAATATGGTGGGTCTTCGATCCAACATTAGAGTCTATGAAATCATGATTAACATTTCTTTTGTTCTCATCATGAGTTTCCTTTACTACCCTTTCACCATTAGTAAACATTTCTTGTAGAAACTTTGACAAATCTGTCTTCAAATCTTCCATGCCTGTCTTCAAACATTCCATGTTTGTCTTTAAACAATCCATCTTAGCTTCTACGCCTTTCTTTAAACCATCCATCTCAGCTTCTATATCTTTCTTTAAACCATCCATCTTAGATTCTGTTGCTTTTTGTGCAAGTGACACTTGTTGCACTTGGTCTCGTAATTTTGATATATCATGTTGCATTTCTTCCTCTTCTTCATGAGTCATGCTAGAGATTTCAGGTTGCCTACTAGGTGTTTGCATTTTCTTTCCTCGGGGCATCAATTACCGATAATAATGCTTTACTATGCCCTTTGAATTCCTTCAAACTAATTTTTCAAACCAAGCTTATGCAAAAATTAAAAAAAAAACTACACACCTTTTTTCACTTTGTAGGAGCTTGATATTGAATCTGATGTATCTCTGTAATTTTGGATCATCTAGTTCTGAAATTGTGACCTGTAGTAGCACTCTGTGTCCTCTTTCCAATGCCACCAATATGATCCAAATTGGATTCTCCAGGGAAGAGTTATGCCAAATCTCCCATAGTGACCTGATTATATACTAGTTCAGTAGAGCGAACTTGTACGACGTGCCACGAGTCACTGTTTCTACCTTTGGCTCTGAAAAATATATAAAAGAAACTAAATTCCATCCTCTTTCTGGTCCTTTTTATGAAATTTCAATCTGATGCTCAAAGAGAAAGTTATGACGATTTTCCCCAGGTCACCTGTTTGGAATGTAATTCAAGAGTCTACACAAAAACCAACTTCCTCAGATCATATCTCCGCAAATATAGTGCGAAAAGCTCTGAAATTCAGACCCGAGGTTCAGTGTGATTTCATTTCAAATGGTTTTTTTTTAGCTTGTGAAACATCGCAGAAAAAAGTTATAGCAAAAATTCCACGATGACCTATTTGGAGCAGCGAAACCCTAGAATCCAAAGCTTTGATACCAAATGTTATGAAACCAACTCACAAAAAGATAGAAAAGATAGATCAATGACTTAGAATTCAGCCTCTTCGAGGGGGCAACCTCCTTTACATTACATAAATGAACAATTCTTGGATGATACAAATGACAAAACCTCCTTTCTATATATAGGAGGCTAAGGAGTCACAATATAACCCAGCTGACCTAACAATAATAATATAAAGCTACAAAAATAACAATAGAGGGATTCTATGGGGCACAATAATAACAATATGGGGACAATAGGGGCACAACAATATTAATAAGGGATACAACTACAATAGTAATGGGGTAATCACTAGTATTATAGGGACCTAACATGGTGAGAATGGTTGTGAAATTTCAATTTGAGATTGCTAACCAATTCCTTTACTATGAGGTTTCCCTATGAATTATATCAAGTACCTAGATATAAAAGGGTTTATTCATCTCCTTCTCTTCCTTGCTATGGAGGTTACTTAGTTTCACCTCCTCTAACATTGTATTGCACTTATTTTGCATAACATTGTATATACATCGAAGTTTCTCTCTACTTGGTTACCTAAATCCATAGTTGGCATGCTCTTCTTTTTAGCCTCCTTCCTATGGTTCTTTGGGTGAATTGTTGAGATTGACTCTCATTATGAAGCATTGAAAAATAAGGAAATCATCATATGAAAATATTAGAATATAATTTCTATGGATTGTGAAAACTATCTTCAAACTTGATGACTATGAAGAGTTTTCCCTATTCTTGCACACTTGTTGGATTTGATTTTCATGATACAAGAAGGCTTGTCACATATAAAATAAATGAGGTCTTATTTCAATTCTGATTTTAATCGATATTTTAGTAATGGATTGTGGATTGGTTATATATGAAATTATTTTCAACCTTATTTTGCATAAATTCAAGGAACTTCAAAACCTTGTATCTGATATATGAAGATAACCTATAGCCTCAAATCCTTTCAAGTTTAAGGCAAGAGTTATCATTCAAATTTATAACATATAGTTCAGTTCTTCACCCATTCATATTACCACAATCCATATATTATTCCATTCGAAAACAAAAAATATTACTTGAGTATTGTTTTTATCATGAAGTAAAATGGTTCCAAAATTGAATAATATGTTGAATAGAAACTCTTGTTACATGGAAATAATATTTGATGTGAGAGAATTCTTATAGTTCCTCATAATTTTCAATTTCCATTCCTTTATGTATGTTTCCCCTTGTTTGGACATTTATTGAAGGCTGTTAATATATTCTAGCATGAAAGTTGTATCATATTAAGATTGATAATGAAATCTTGAAAATAACTTAAAATAGAAATACAGACTTTGATTTTAAGTAAAAACAAAATACATTATTAATATGGGTGGTATATCTTGGATGTAAATAGAGTATGCATGAATTTTATTTCATGTTCCATATCTATATCTATCTATATATATATTTTCCTTATGCATGTTTTGTCTTCTATGTTATAGAAAGCGTTTTTTACCACATATTGTACATTACTTCAAGATATTAATTGATTTTACAAAATTACATAGATGATATTTTCGCAAAGGCAACCAAGGAAATAGATGAGGGGGAGGTAGCAGACCCAATGAGGTCTGCCAAGAAGGAAGAAATAAAAAAATAAGGTTCTCCATACATTTTGATACAAACTATGATGAGTTCAATCAACTTATACAACTACTTGTGTTGCCTTGGGTGGGAAGCCAACTTTGCCTCGACATTTTTCTTAGCTTTATGCACCTTGGTAGCCCCATCCCAACATAATGGATGTTCTAGAATCCCCTCCTCAACCTATGGGTGAAGGATGGGAAATCATTCCTCATAGACTCCCCTATGGTATTTTTCATTAGCCTACTAGTCCCAAAAATGAACCACTACTATATGTTTATAATCCTATAATTAATTTAATTTCGTTTTCCCGCTATCTTCCAAGAAATGATAAACAACTCCCCATTGTGTTTTCTGAGGATAAAGGTAGGAAACCTATTGAAGTTTAGAGCACCTATTCTTCACAGTCCACTTATGCACACTCAATAGTGCAATCAATGATGATAGAGGATGAAGGAAAAATAAAAATATCGTTTAAAGATATGCACCCTAAGCTTCTATAATTTCATGTTTTATAAAAATATTTATTTTCTAGATATTTAAGACATAATTTTTGGGGCGAAAAATGATTATATAATATTTGATTTTGAAGCTCAAAATATCATATTTTTTTGGTTATGGGAGGCACAAGTGTTATGATGATGATGATGATGCTTTTATTGATTTATGTTTTCTGCCATATATATGTTGGTTATATTATTTGATATGTGAGTTACAAGGATAATTTTCATATATGATTAAGATTGTGAAGTAAAGAGTCTAGTGGGACCCCACCTATTTTAAGTTTAGTGTCTTTTAAAACATCCACGACCATTTCTTTAAAATAATTTACTCTCCCACAAAATAATTAAAATATAGTTGAACCACCTAACTAATTTATACAAAGATAAAAGAGAGAAGTCACGAATGGAGAGGAGAAAAATATGTGTGAAGGTAAGCCCAGAGTTTGAAAGTGAGTTTATAATCCTTATTCATTTCCATTCTGAGTTTCTTGAGGACTAATTTTTTGCTATTAATAGAAAAAATATCTTGAAAAGTGACAAACAAATATTTAATAGCATTGATCTAAGGTGTTTTTCAAGGTTATTTATTTCCTTTTTAATCTCTTTGAATTTTTTATATTTTCTAACATGATTTAGTGCTAATCAGTGGATTTTTTTCCGACTTTGGTGATGTTATTTACATCTCTTGTGATTCATATCATATCTTATTATTTTGTCTTTTTTCTTTTGGCACTTGGTTTCCCTTGTATGATTCTTATTATATCTTAAGTTTCTATGGACATGTCTAGTCCTAATCCTAGCTTGCAAGGATCTGTAAACACAATTTGTCTTGTAATTTAGTTTTATTTTCAATGAAAATGATCTAGTGATTAGGCTTATTGGAGCATTTTGATTTTGAATTTACATTGTTGTTTAGTTTATATTATTTTCAACATGTTAAAAAAGTTTCCCATTTATGAGTTGATGCTATATTTTTCATTCTTTATTCTTAGGATGATATAAGTAAATTTACAAAAAAAAATATACTGAAAAGAGATTTTAGATTTCAAGGATTTTATTTTTAAAATTTGGTTGATTGGTTCCTCATTAGTCCTAATGTTCATGAGAATAGTTTCTCCTATTTTTCTTTAAGCTGCTTATATAATTTTCCCTATTAAACATTCAAAATGAGTAGTAAACCTTGTCACAATAACGAAAAAGAATAGAGATATCAAGTTATGTATTGATTTCCATTATGTAAACAAGGAAAGTGCGAAAGATAACTTCCCATTCCTATTATGGAATTAATTTTACAAGTTGCAGGTTTTCAAATGATGTCACTCCTTGATGAATTCAAATGAGTAGTAAACCTTGTCACAATAACGAAAAAGAATAGAGATATCAAGTTATGTATTGATTTCCATTATGTAAACAAGGAAAGTGCGAAAGATAACTTCCCATTCCTATTATGGAATTAATTTTACAAGTTGCAGGTTTTCAAATGATGTCACTCCTTGATGAATTCTTTGGATATAACCAAATACTTTGACGAATTCTCTCAAATAACCAAATACCTTGATGGCTTCTCTGGAATTGACCAATACACATTAATATAATTGACAAATTAAAAAATACTTTCACCACCTATCAAGGCACCTTTACTTACGAATGAATGCCTTTTGGCTTAATCAATGTAAGTGTCACATTTGAACGAACTATGCAAATAGTTTTCAATGATCTTAAAAGTAAAATCATTCAAAGTTATCACAACGATCTAAATATTTTTTCTAGAATTCAACAATATCATTTTGATCATATTAGACAAGAAGTTTTTTTCGGTTGTACAAAACTCAATATGTCATTAAACCCTACAAAATCTATCTTCGGTGTCATTGCATGAAAGCTACTTGGGCATATTTATATATGATTCTATAATCAATATTGATCCAAAAGAGTTATTGGTATTCAAAATATCCTCGTATTTCACGGTTAAGATAATTTCGTAAGGAGATTTATATCTAATTTTTCTAGAATGGTTAAACCCATTCATAATTTGTTAAAATAGAACCATGTGTTTTCTTGGAATGGTACTACTAAAAAAGGATTTTGTAGATTTAAAAAATACAATTAGTTCTCCATATGTCTTGCGAAGCTTTATTTTTCCAAATATTTATTATATATATTAATGCCATTAAAGAAACTACATCCCCAATTCTTCTTTAGAAATATGATCATAATAATGAACATCCCATAGATTACATGAGCCAAAATTTATTTGATGATGAATTAAAGTATTCTTTAATTGAAAAACATGCATTTTCTCTTGTCAAAGCTATTGAAAAATTTCATCATTTCATTCTTGGTAAGCATACTGAGGTAAAAATCCCTTTACTTGTAGTCAAATTTTTATTGTCACAAACATTTTTATTCGGAAAACTTGCACATTGACTTACCAAAATACAAGAACATGATTTTATGTTTACAACATTTAACACAATGAGGAGATGTGATTTATATTTACGTATAGCTCAACATCTTGAACCAACGTTCTTCTGAAAATAACAATGTTTCTTTATATGCATTATTTTCAATCAAATACAAAAAACTTGATTTACTAAGAAATCCTTAGTATTAGAACATAATTTATTATTCACAACATGAATGACGTCTTGATAATTTGGAACATCATGAATGAAGGAGGTTTCATCTTGAAGCTTCCAAATTTATCTAATTTGGAATACTTCAATTTTCCATAGATCTATTGATGGACTATTACAATGATGCGTCGATGATACAACAACCCAAACGATCTTGAAAAAGCTTCATTGATCAATAGATTTTGATATTCACATAGGTAGATATTTCATAGGGAAATCCATTGCTCACAATATTCTAAGAACTAGCTATTATTGGCCTTCAATTTTTGCATATTTTTAGAGGTATGTACAATCTTATGATGAATTTCAAAGAACAATAGGTAGAGAGAATTTTTTTTTTTCCATGCCTTTGCAACCAATAATACTAGATTTTCCTTTTCAAATTGGATATTATATTTCATTGGGCCCACTTGTTATCACTTAGAGAAAACCCTGGTTGTGGGGAAAAACTCTAAGGTAACCCCTAACCTCTTTGGGATTGAAGTTGGCCCCTCAATCCAAAGTGGGATCTCTCCTCAATCTCAACTAAACCTAGATCACAATAGTAGCAGGTCTCTTAAACACTCTATGGCCAGATTAATGTAAAAGTTGTTGGTGTTGGTTGGAATATGGGGAAAAATAAACACCATTGGGCGATGGAGTCTCTTTTGGCTTAATGTAAGATCACACTAAAATAGTCAACAAAGGCAAGGTAGCTGAGCAATTATGAATCATTAATTTTCTATAATGAAAGGCAGAATATAAGAGGAACAATCCATTAAGAAGGAACATCAAATAGATGAATTCTAACTTTAGAAAGAAGAATGCAAATAATTGAATCTATGAATAGAGCATTGCAATTAATTAATTCTATTTATGTTCTTTCATTCAATCATCAGAAGATGATATATCATGGCAAGAATAAATACATCAAAATGGAGAAAACAAATTCAGAATACCCAACACATGAATATTTTTTGTAGATTTAGGCTTTCTTCATTAAAAAATTCCAAAATATACAAAGCACAATAACTTTTTCAACAAAAACTGAACCCTTTTTCTTTTCATAGACTTTGTCTTTATAGAAAATTTACAAATTAAAACTAGGTTCTTAGTATGTACTTAATTACAAACTTATAAAAATAAAGAGTGTATATCTAATACAACCAAATAAAATACATAATCTTAAAATATATGTATCTAAAGATATAATGGTCTTCTGGAATCACGACTAGAAATTAGGGTCAAATTTGTTAACTAATATCCTACCTAGTTTTCTGGAACATGTGCTTCCTCATCATGCTAAATATGGTATTTGTTATGCAACTCCTTTCAGGACAATCTCATCTACCAACGCTGAGCAATCCACTGATATTCTTTCAAATCGAGATAAGGACTAGGATCTCTGATGGGTTGGTTGTCAGCGTTTTATAGAAATCAATACAAAATCGTGCTAACATTGAAACCGTTAGCGCTCATCAAAATTTTAACAGTGAAAATATCTGACAAGCTAGTTATTGGCGTTCAGTCAAAACTTCATCCGACCAGTTGGTGATTTACGATGACCTAATCTGCTAGCTTCCAGTAAAGAGAAGAACAGAAGTGTGACCTGCAATGAAACCATGTATTTTAACTCATGCAACTAAGCAAACGAAAGTCTGAATTTGTAACCAACTTCTACACATGAAAATCAAACACTAGTGATTGCATGGCAAAACAAAATCAGTGTTTTTGTGGGCAGAAAAGTTATCCTGATCCCAGCTCCTGATCCTACTGAAGGAGAGGTGAAACCAGAGATGTTTGATGGCCCTTTTCTTGAAGCTTTTTTCTGTTAACAACCTATCAACTAAATCTGAGCATTCAAAAAGTCTTTCTAACCATTAACAGTGACCTAGTTAATCAGCAAACTTTAATCTACTTAACAGAAATATTTTTGCAAATGCATAAAGAAAAACTAACAATACATAGAGGAGGCCTTAGCACTCGGGTTGGGCCCAACCCCAAGAGCTATAGGCTCCTATAAAGAACTCAGATCTGATGCCAAGTAGAGCTGCTTCTCATTATTCAAAAATAAACATCATATGAAAGTTGTACAACAGTAGCTACAATAAAACAGGATGAGCAAAATGACAGCAATATAGTGCAAAAAATAACAATAGTTCCAAAAGTAAACTACAAAGGCTGAGGCCTTCCTATTTGTACAATACGAGGGGGCTAGCAGCCCTCCTAGATTCAAGGGACTCGGATGTCCCAACTGCTAGTGAACAGTCACTCCTCCAAAAATTGCTTGGCTGCCTTTAAAACTCGTTTTGGTGGCTTGTGGAGCTCAGTGTTGAGGGTGGAGATTTCGAGGAAGACCATTTAATGCAAGAGACAACCTCCCTACGAATCCTCACCTCAAGCTTGGCTGTCAGCTGTCCCATGATTGCTTGGTTTTGCTCCAAAATTTGTCCAAAAATCCTGAAATAACCACGTATTAGCCTCCTAGGTAGAGTGACCACCCTTATTCGTTCAAATAACATAAACATACTAGAAAAACATGCATAATCTATGAAAAATGGAGGATTGAACAAGGACAATTAGGCAAAATGAGCCCAATAGGTTACCCAATTTGGGGGCTCATCATCACCCCCCTGTTGAATCGGTTGCTCATCCTCTAAGCAACTAGTCCAGCTCATCATCCTTTATGGCTTTGATCGCCTCCCTCACGTCCCAAGCCTCTGCTGTGATATCCTCTTCCCGGTCGTGGAATCCTGCCTTCCTCTCCACTTCCTCCCATTGTCTACCTTCCTCCTCTTCCTTCACTCCTTCTAGCAATCCCAGAAGTAAAGGAGGACTAAATTTCAAGCCAATCCAATTGGCTTGCAAGTTCTGGATCAACTATTTGTAGAGAGGTACCCTTGCCAAAGCCTCCCTCATCCTAGTGGGAGAGTGGTATTCCCTTATCTTCAGGCTGTGAGATAGTGTGTTCCACCGCCTTGTGCAGGCATGCATACAGTTTTCTCCCAACAGTCTCTCCATGTCCTCAAAATGGGCAATGGCTTGAGCCTGTTGCTCAATGTATTCCAGTAGATCTTGAGGACTGTTGGCCAAGTGCTGGTGGGCGCTTATCACTGCTGATGGGTCATCTGGCTCTGCTCTAATCATGAGAGGCTCACTGAGCTCTCTACCTATGATACTGCGGACCTCTGCTGCTCTCTTCTCCTCATGGCTCATCCAAGAGGCCATGGCCATAAGCTGGACATCTCCTATCACCGTGTTGGGATCCTATGCGTTCATGTCCGGAAGGGTGAAGTTGTGCAAGTAGAACTCTGCCAATTTGGCCCTATCCTCAGATGAACTACTACTACATAAAGCTGCAAAATGATGATAATTTTGGAAAGGGGTGATGCCCCTTTGGGCCAAGGTATTGATTTGAAACTGTAACCATTGGTCCTTGAGGTATAGGGCATAAGATTTGGTAGGCTGCCTGCACTGCAGAGCTTCCATTGCCCAGCTAGCCATGCAGGCCGGTTGGGCCTCCTTTTCTTGCAGCTGTTGTTTCAGAGAATGTATCTGCAATTCTTGTTCCTGTAGCTGCTGGTTCAGTGCCTCAATTTCAGTCTGTGTCCCTTCCTTTCTTTCCTGTTCATAAGGGGTATCTGTGGCTATTGTGGGCCCCTCATGTTGCTCTTGTTCCCCCAAGATGTGAGGCATGTCTTCCTTCCTCTGTCCTTGTAATTGTAGCTACTGTCTAAGCAACTCATTTTCTTCCTGTAGCCTGACCCGCTGGCTATTCTCCACATGCCATACTAGAGCCAATTCCCTCCTAGCCTCTTTGAGCTGTTCCTCCAGAGGACCTATATTTTCCACACCCTTGGACTTAGCAATTTTCATCCAAGTGTGGGTCCTCACTCTCTCTTCCTCTAGGGCAAGGAAAAGTGGCATTGTGAATTTCTGAGGAATGATCTTTCCGACCTCCAAGAAGTTATAATAGGAGCCCAAGCTGGGTTGGGGGTTAGGTTCCATAATGTTTTCTACATTTTATTCCCTCTGAGGTAATTTAGCTACCTCGCCCTCCATTGCTTCGGTCTCCTTCAGTCTAGCCAGTGTTTCCTATAGAATAGCCTCAGCATCCTGTAGAGAGGCCTTGGTGTCCAACATTTTCATCCTCTACCTCCAGGTGGATGTATACAGGCTTCCCCGTTCATAAGTGATGGCTACCTTGGAGGGTGACCTCTCCCTTGGTGTGGTAGTGGTGTCGAAAATGGTGATTGGTTCTTTGGACGGTGGTTGGGGTCTGCCGGTTTTAATTCTTACACTTATTCTCACCTTAAAGTACAGGGAAGGCTCCCTCTTTCACTTTTCCTTCTGCTTGGGGGATGTGCTTAGGGTGGCCAGCACAGCTGCTACCTCCCTAGCTAAAATCTCCGCTGATTTCTCCTTCTGCTGCCCTTTCCCCAGACTTCCTGTAGAAAGTCCTGTAGTGGCCGTTTTCTGGCTTCCTGTAGAAGCAATTTTCTAGCTTCCTGTAGAAACAGTCTGCTGGCTTCCTGTAGAACCAGTTTTCCCTGATTTGGCTTACTTGGCTAGGGGTGCCTTCTCTTTGATTTGTACTGTGGTTGCCTTGGGTGTGCCTTTACTTGTTTGGACTTTTTCAGTCCTCTCTGCCTGGGTTTGCAACCGCTTCTCCCTTGGCATTTGTGTTTTTACTCCACTCACAGCTTTGGCCTCAGCAGCTTGTCTTTTTTCTTGCTTTTCCTCTTGCCTTTCCTGTGGCTTTTCCTATGATGGTCTGCCTTGGGTTTTCTTACCCTTAGCTTCCTTACCCTTAGTTTTCTTCTCTGCCTCATATGCTCCTTCTCCTCACTGCTGGATGAAGTGAGTTCTTCGGCCAGAGTCCGGATATCTTCATCCTTGGACATATTGCGGAAAATATCCCAAGAGATAGGGACAATATAAGTATGGAGGGCATCTTATACGAGGAGCTTGATAAGCCCATGATGAGCCAGCTGGTCTGGTGTCCCCTCCTTCAGTTTTGTGCCACACTCAATCAATGACTGTAGGAGGAAGTATGGGATGCTCAATTTTTGTTTTGAGGGCAAATCCATCTTATGCCTAATCTCGGTTAACAAGCGAAAGTGATAACCATACACAATACTAAATCGCCCCTCACAGGTAATATATTTCATAATTTGAAGGCTGACCTCGCTCCAAAATGGCTGAAGGCTGGCTCTCCGGACCCCATTCTTATCCTCTGAAAACTGTTCTTCCGGTAGGAAAAATTCCTTTTTGGCCTTCTGGCCCAATTTCCTTTCCTCTTTATCCCATGGTATCCCCAATGGAAACTCCGTGACCCGACTAATGAGTTGTGGAGTGAGTTTGAAGGTCAATCCTCTGAACTTTACAGTGGCCAGTGTTTTTGATTTGGGCTGCAGGGACCTTAGGAACTCCTCTGTTATTTCATCATCATGACCTTGAATTCTGTCACAGAAGGTCATCCAGTGGGCACGAGTAAACAATTCTACCACCTCGGGAGTTTCCCTCAATTTTCAGGAATCGGAGGGTTCCTTTTTGATAAACCCTCCTGGCATGATGAAAACACTCTATTTTTGGCTTGAGCTCTGGGTAGAATGGAAATTCGGATATGGTTTTCCTCCTTGATTCTCAGGACAGGGTTTCTCCGCTGTGTGTATCTCCCCTTTCACCAATTCTCTGGTTATAATACTGCTGCCGCCCAAAACTCGACTTGTCAAAAGGAATTAAGCTCTCACAAACAGAGTGTAGAGCTAATTTTCACACCAACCATGTAATAGTCACAATTTTTTTTATATGTGCATAGGTGAACCTTACAATGGTTTGTCGTTATAATGGGGAGAGTTTGTTAACAGGAACCATGGAGGTGAATATGACGCAGCACCATTTAAAAGAAATTCTGTGTATCATATAAGCAAAACCACCATTCTAGACCCACAGGCAGATTGGTTTCAATTTTCCCCACTTCAAACAAGCTAGTTCATCACCTTTCGAAAATTAAGCATGGGGATGGCGTGTTCGAGCCTACCTCTCTTCGAAATTTCGAATTCCGACGCAACAAACACGGGTTTCTCTGCTCCGGGAGCTTTCTCTGTGCTTCTTGTAGAGCTCCTTCCTGTCGAGAGCTTTTGCTGCTTTTGGAGGATGTCACGACGCTGTGGAGCAAGTCTGGGACATGGGAAGAGTTTGAACCGTGCCGAGAAACTCGAGCTAATGAACTACAAAGGAGGAGGACGCTCACGTTGCTGAAAAACCAGTTGTAGGCGTAAATGACAGTGGTTGATGTGCGTGCTCTAGCCGAATGATTTTGAAATACGGCGCAATTCATGGTGCGGGGGGTGAGGTGTCCAGGCCGAGCCGTTAGAAAACGTCACAACCATCATTCCTTGGTGTGTCTCTGAGCACCAATATCTATCTCCGCCATTACCCGCCGTCATCCCTGTCAGTCCACCGATTTCACTGCAAATCTGCTGATCTCCCGACTGGACACTTCCCACGTGTTGGCTCCACGTCCTTCTAGCGGAATCGAGCGTAACCATGCTCGTTCGGATCCCACGAGGCAATTCTACTGGCTGTGGGTGGCCAGTTGACTGGCCATTGCATTCATTCAATCCGCCCATTCACAGATGTGCAGTGTTCATAGTATAGCTTATGTAATTTGATGAAATAAGGTTAGGCACTTACCTGGGGTGATCGTGGACGTGTTTTGCAGGTTTTTGGACATGAAACAATGGCTTTGCTCATTGCTGCTTCGTGCACAGGCGTGTGAATTCCCTCGTTCATTTGCTGATGCTGGATGCAAGGCTTTTAGGACCCGGCCCTCTGGTGGTGAACGTTGCATGCACGGCTTTGTCTTCTCTCAGCTGTCAAGGAGGTGTTCATTGTTACGCGGAGCTGGTTGCATGCCTCCTGTGTCGATTTCAACTACTCTTGACTCCATAGTGTGTATTCCAGGTGGATCAAGTGCTACAGGATTCCTGTAGGACATACTATAGCTGCTTCTCCTCCTGGGCTGCATGCTGAAACGGGCACGACTACAGTCATGGTTGAAGGGTCCTGTTGGAGCTTTTGACAAGTAGAGTGTGTGGGCCTTCATGTATTTGATTTGTTCCTTGGAAAAAAATGGCGATCTGAGGAAAACAGAACTTTTTGCATGACTGTGCAAGAGTACATGACCAAATTGTGGCAATGGCAGTGGAA
Organism: Pinus tabuliformis; assembly: GCA_031772625.1. Taxonomy (NCBI): domain Eukaryota; kingdom Viridiplantae; phylum Streptophyta; class Pinopsida; order Pinales; family Pinaceae; genus Pinus; species Pinus tabuliformis. Next base: position 952,721,771 of record CM062820.1, read on the forward strand.
AGAGAGGAAACAGGTAATGGATGGGACAAAGGGGTGGCTGCAGGCCTCACCAACAAAATTCAAGATTTAAATCCTCCTCCAGAATCGATCTTGGCTTGCCCAAAGGTTCTACAGGATGTTTCCTGTAGAAATGCAGAACTTCTTGTAGAAAGCCCTGAAACTTCTTGTAGGAGGTTGAATCTTGACTCGAATGTGTCCAAATCCTGGAAAAAGTGTGTGGCCATGGAGGGAGCATTGGTGAGGATGTCTGATAGCTTGGGATGGACCCTTGTCCTTGATTTGCGCAACCCTCTTTATCTGCGTTATATCCCTACAACCTGCAATTATTTCAAAGATCAGACCTGTTTTTTCTTCTTTTTCTCTCTTTTTTTTTTTGAGAGATAGTAGGGGCGCCTCTACGTGGTTTTCACCCCCACTATCTTCCCTGGGCGCCTCAAAGAGGTTTTCACCCAAGTATCTTTTTTATTCCATTTCTTTATTTTCTGAGAGACAGAGGGGGCACCTCCATGAGGTTTTCACCCTCACTGCCTGCCCTGGCCGCCTCAGAGAGGTTTTCATCCAGGGATCTTTTTATTCCTCTTTTTTTTTTTTGATGATCAAGGTGTGGCCAGAACAGAGGCAAAACCCTGCTCTATTACCAACACTGATTTTTCCATAGTTTCAATGAATTCCTGCCTCGAGAGGGGTTTCTTGTAGATTTTCAGTCGATGCCCATTGACAAGCATGGGGATGGCCTCTTCATCAATGGTCCTGATAAGGACTGAACCATTATCGTTACATTTCTCCACTGTATATGGTCCTAACCACCTTGTACTTAGCTTCCCTTTGAAATCCTTGTATCTTGAGTCATACAACAGCGCCCAATCTCCCGGCTGGAATTGCTTCTCATTAAGGTGTCGGTCATGCCATATCTTCCTCTGGAGTTGAACTACCTCTGAGTGGAGAAGGGCCTACATTCTTTGTTCATCTAATCCATTCAGCTGCAATAATCTTTCACGTTGAGCATGGCTGAGATCTAGGTCCAGCTGAGCTGCCACCCTCAATGTATTGTACTCGAACTCTATTGACAACAAAGCTTTCTTCCCGTAGACCAGCTCATAAGGTGTGAAATTGGTTGTGGTCTTCCAAGTGGTGTTGTAGGCCCAGGTGGCCTCAACCAGGCGATCTACCCAATCCTTTATGTTGCTGCTCACAACCTTAGTCAAAATCCCTTCCAATGCTCGATTAGTGACTTCCACCTGCCCGTTTGCTTGAGGATGATAGGGGGTGGAAGTCTTGTGCTTGATCTTGTGATGAGCGAGCAAATATTCAATCAGGTTGGAGGTGAATTGGATTCCTTTATCTGTGACCAACTCTCTTTGGTAGCCAAACTTGTAGAAGATATTTTCCCTCAGAAACTCAGCCACCTTTTCTTCTCTTGCTGCTTTGATTGCCTTCGTTTTGTCCACTTGGTTAGATAGTCGGTGCACACAATGATGTAAGACCGTTGCTTTGAAGGAGGGTTGATAGGACCCACAAAATACATGCCCCAATTCTCAAATGGATCGAAGGTCACTTGAGGTTGGAGAGGCATTTCATCTCTTGGAGTCGGTTTCCCCATCCTCTGACATCGGTCACACTGGATAATGTATCTTCTGACATCTTGATGAAGAGTAGGCCAATAGTAGCCTGCCTGTAGGATTTTGAAGGCAATCCTTTTTGCTGCAAAGTGGCCTCCACAAGTTCCATCATGACAAGTTAGGAGGATGTCAAAGACTTCCTCCTCCCTAACAGAATGTCTCAAGATCTGATCTGGGCCAAGTTTAAACAGGTTGCCCCTGATCCAAGTGAACGGGGCACTCTTCCTTACAATTCTGCTCTTCTCCTTTGAGGACAGATGCGGAGGGAACTGTGCTAAGACCAAGTAATTTGCTATATCATCAAACCATGGAGAGAGTACTGAGATAGAAAATAGATGTTCATCTAGCATTTGGTCATCCACTGTTCCTTCCTCACCTGCAGGAAAGTCCAATCTAGACAAGAAGTCAGCAACACCATTTTCCTTACCTAGCTTGTCGACAATCGTCAAATCAAATTGTTGTAACAAGAGTAACCATCTAATAATACGAGCATTGACATCAAGCTTATTCATTAAGTATCTAATCGCAACATGATCAGTGTGTACAAAGGTTTGATAACTGGTGATGTAGTGTCTGAACTTGTTTAGGGAATGGACTACGGCCAGGAACTCTTTCTCGGTTACAGTATAGTTCATTTTTGCCTTGGACAGGTTTTTGCTGACGAAGTATATGGCATATGGGAGTTTCTCCTCAATTTGTCCTAAGGCTGCCCCTATGGCTTTTTTCGAGGCATCAGTGTGGATGTGGAAAGGTAGGGCCCAGTTTGGACCTCTCAAGATCGGGGCGGACACCAACTTATCTTTCAATTCGTCCAGTGCCCCTTGACAGTTGTCAGTCCATTTAAACTCAACATCTTTCCCTAAGAGTCCAAACAAAGGCGAGGCTAGCTTGCTGAAGTCTTTAATGAATCTTCGATAATATCCTGCTAGGCCTAGGAAACTCCGAACATCTCTTACCTTTTGAGGAGGTGCGACCTTTTGGATGATAGCAATTTTATTAGGATCCACCTGTAATCCTTGCCGAGCAATGGTATGTCCTAGCACAGTCCCTTCAGTCATCAGGAATTCACATTTTTCAGGACTGAGGGACAGGTTCATCTCAATGCACTTGGTTAGAACTTTTCCCAGATTGGTCAATGCTTCTTGGAAGTTGGACCCATAAGGAGTGAAGTCATCCATATAGATTTCTACCGAATCATGGACCAACTCAGAAAAGATGCTCAATACTGCTCTCTGGAAAGTGGCAGGAGTGTTGCATAGCCCAAAGGGAAGGACTCGATAGGCAAAGGCACCCCAAGGACAGGTGAAGGTGGTTTTATCTTGGTCTTCCGGGCTGATTTGGATCTGGTTATACCCGCTGAACCCATCTAGGAAAGAGAAGAACTTCTTCCCTGCCAGTCCATCCAACACCTGATCTATGAAAGGCAAAGGGAAATGGTCTTTCTTAGTGGCTTTGTTAAGTTCTCGGTAATCTACACAGATTCTCCACTTCTTGTTCTTCTTGGGCACAAGCACTAGAGGCGAAACCCACTCACTATCGGAGATAGGATAGATGAATCCTGCATCCAACAATTTTTGCAATTCTTCTTTGACAATGTCCTTAAGGGCTGGATTCATTCTCCTTTGAGGCTGCCTGACTGGTTTACAATCTTCTTTAATGTAGATGTGATGGGTACAGACTGAAGGATGGACTCCTTTCATCTCCTTATAGTTCAAGGTGAAAGCATCTAAATGATTGTTCAGTAAGCTACACAGCTCCTTCTCCTGGGAAGGAGATAGGGAGGAGCTGATCTTTAAAGTTCTCTCGGGACCAAACTCCACATTCTTAACTCTAGGAGGGGTTGGATCAGTCACACAGAGGTCCACTGAGGTGCTGGCTTGGGTTTCCTCCACCAATTCCTCTAAGGATAGTGCACTGGGAGGTGGATTTTGAATCAAAGTCTCAATCAAATCATCCTTGGTTTGAGGACCTCCCTTAGTGGTTTCTATTGTGCACAATGGTGCAGAGTAGACCTCATCCTCATCTCCTTCTTCCAACCAGAGCGGTAAGTCATGTTCTAGCAGAGGCTGGGCAGGAGGGTATAGGACTAGCTGCTTGGACATAAGACCATTTTTGATGGTCATGTTTCCAGCTTGGCAACTGATGTAAGCATCCGCAGTGGCTAACCAAGGCCTTCCCAAAATGAGGGGGTATAGTAAGCTTTGCCTTTGGTTGAAGGACCAAGAAGTCTGTAGGATACTCCCAAGATTCAACAGAGACCAAGACATCCTCCACAATCCCTTCGGGAGTCACGGTGGAGTGATCTGCCAACTGCAGGACTGTCGAGGTCTTTCTTAAGGAACTCTGAATGTTGAGTTTAAGCATGGTGTCCCTGGTCATCACATTAATGGAAGCCCATAGATCAATCAAGGTATGGGGGATAATGGTGCCATTGATGTGGACATCAACTACAGGGCTCCCAGGGTCCAATTACTTTGGACAGATTACTTGCCCCAACATTAGATCAGACAGTTGTCCTATGACATTGATAGTCGAGGCATCTCTCTTTCTCCTACCTGGGTGCCTGAAACACTTCTCCTTAATCAATTTGTTGTATATCGGTACATCTTTGATGGCCTGGAGAAGGGGTATTTTCACACACAACTGTTTCAATTCTCCCAGAAGTTCAGTCTCCTCTGGGTTTGGTTGCGTGGTTATTGTTAGTCACTCAGGAAAGGGTGGAATGGCTTTGGGTTCACTTTCCTGTTTGTCTTCCTCATCCTCTGGGGGAGGAGGTTGGCAATATGGAAGGGTCTTTCCGGATCACAGGTTGATCTCCTGGATATCCACAACATAGGTAGGACATGTTGTCTCCCCAGTGTATACCTGCTGGGCCTGTCGGTTGTTGGGGTTCGGGTTCGGTTGAGCAGGCATTTGGCGTTGTCTTGGAGGAGCAGGAGGTAATGGTTGTGGTTGAGCCGGTGGTGGAGGTAGAATGGCAGGAGGAGAGTTGTATTGGGGCCTCCACCTTGGTTGAGGTGCATTCCAATGAGGCTAGACATGTGAGTGAAACGAATGAGCAGTGGGTTGAGTATGGTGTTGAGGTGGATAAGACCACGGAGGAGGTGCAGACGAGGAAGGATGAGCAGGGGGACCCCAAGAAGGCATGTGAGAAGATTGGTTGGGGCTATAATAATCTTGGGATGTCCCTTGCATCCCCTGCTGGTAAGGTCTGGGTCCATGCGGCCTCCTTTGGTTGAGGAAGTAGAGAGGTTCAGTGGGTGCCTTAGTCCCTTGGTACATGGCTTTGAATCCGGGTAAGGTTGGGCATTGGTTTGTAGGGTGGTTTTCCTCACAAACGAAACATACGTCCACTGAGTGCAATGGACACTCGTTCTTAGGGTGCTTCCTCGTACATCTGGGACAGAAAATGGCCAAAGCCCTCTCAGATTCTTCTTTCTTTTGTTGGATTCGGAAAGTATCAAGTTGCATGGCAATGGTCTGTCTCATCTCACTTTTGAGGTCTTCCGTCTGATTAGCAAACTCATGCTTGGAGAAGGTAGTACTAGCTGAAAGTGGATTCCCCCTACCTCTTTTCCGGGCTACCCTAGAGTGGTTTCTAAACACAGTCTTTATGTCCTTATAAGGTAGTTGGTAAATATCTCCTCTAGCTAGCATGTGAAGGGTATCTAGAAGGTCTTCAGGGACTCCTCGGAGCAGAACCAACTTTAGAGATTCAGGGTCAAGTGTGCACCTGGCCCGTTTATAGCTAAGTTGGAACCTTTCCTCATAGTCCTATAAAGACTCATCATTTCCCATGGTGATCCGTGTTAACGCTCGAATTTTCCCCAGACTAAGGAAGGCAAAACTCAAGGCAACACCAAACCACGCTCAGCCTCGTAGCTAGCCCTACGAGGACAGGAGAGGGCTCTCTCCGGGTCAATCTCGGAAAAATATAATCAATGAAGCTCGAGATGACTGAAATTGTAACTAATCTTAGGCTAGGTATTAAGTGCAGAGGTTTAAAGGTGATTTTTTGGGTTTTTGTTGAATCAAAGGGAAAGGCAATTTTGGGTGCGGGGATGAGACACAGTTTCTGCAGAGGTCTGATTGGAGCAAGGTAGGAAATTGTTTGATGCCTTAAAAGCTAATGAGGTGAGTAGATCAGACAGGTGAGGAGCTAAGGAGAGCAAGGAAACCTCAAGAATTCTCCTTAAACAGATGAAAACATAGGAGATCAAACAAACTTAAAGGCAGAGCATTACAAATTATGAATTCTACCTTAACACTTCATTTGTTCAATTGCAGAAGATGAGAGAAGGAAAATGATACACATAACAACTTACAAGTACTAAAAGAAGCACACCATCAAGACATAAAGCCACATGAATTCCAAACAGTGTTGCAAAACCCTGGTCTTTCCTTTGCCAAAATGCTGAAGTAAAATGTACAATAGAGTCTCAAAACCTTTTCCCCAAGAGTCCAACCATGAAAATGACTAAGAAAATAAATAATATAGGCAAGCCAACCTATTCCCTTGCCTCTAGGGATCGAGCTCATAATCCTAGGAGCTGTTTCAACCAATTCTAAACAAAGCACTACAATCTAGGCAGTCAAAACAACTTGCCTCTATAAGGTAGGAAACTGATTCATTCATTTAATTTTCACTTTTTAGTGAATGAATATTCTAGAACAAGTAATAAAGTGCCAAAATTACATCATGTTTCATTAATTCCATCAAGAGGAGTGAAAAAATCACATCACAAGTCAAAACTGGTCAAACTGGCTTCGTTTCCTGAGTTGAAGATGAAAATTGTGCCAAAAAACCCTGTGCGCCGTGCGCCTGAGCCCTATGCGCCGCGTGCCTTTCCACCTATTTTTGGGCACTTCCTGGAATCCAAATTGAGCTCAGGTTGACTTGTTGGAAAGCCCTGGATGTCTACTTTCCAACCCAAGTGGAATTTTCCAATTTGGTGTCCATTTTCCCCTCCAAAAGTGCATTCTCCCGGAAGTACTTCCTGTTGGTGCAAAAGGTGGCAGAAAGGTGATTTTCATGGTGTTTTTGAGCCTTTTGGTCACCCAGAACTTGATGAAATGCTTTGGCCATAGCTTAGCATGTATATTTCATCATGACAAATCCAACACTACAAGTCATTTGTGATTTGGACCTCCCAATCTTATGGGTCGCGCACGGCGCGCTACGCGTTGAGCCAAAAAACCTGGTTTTTAGGACAAAAATTTTCAAAAATGACACAAAAAATTTCTCCGAATTTGCTCAAATTCAGAAGTAAATACCCTCTATCATGTATTGTGCCCCGCCAATGAAGCCTCGGCCAAAATTTGGAGTGGATCAGGTC